>VZSF01008831.1:549085-712826 GCA_013398295.1 Chionis minor
AAAAAAAAAAAAAAAAAAAGGGTGAAAGGGTGGTGGGGGTGGTGTGTGGGTGGTGTTAGAGTACCATTACTCAATCATCTAAAAAGTTTGGTATGTCATATGTTGTGATTTGATAATTATTTTGCAAAGCTCTTAGCAGGCATATTGCTTCCCTAGGTAGAGATTGTCTGAAGATTTTATTACAAACAGGAGCCTTCAGGGAAGAATGTTGCCTAATGAAATTAATCGTTATACAGGTTTACTCTTCAATAAGGTACTTTACTTTATAAGAAATTATTTCTAGATGGAATATATTAGTGCAGATATTTTGTTTTGACAGTCACCATGGTACATGAGAAAAAGAGCAAGAGAGGAGGAGGAAGGGAGGGGAAGAGGAAAGAAAGGGAGGAGCAGAAAGGAGTGAAGAAGAAATAAGCTCTTTACAATCGCTTCCTCTCACCCCCTTGACATCTACTGGGAATTATTTGACCTCAGTAAACCATCTTGTTGTTGCTCATGTGATAGATGAGGGATGACTACATGACTGCAAAGAGTGAAGTTCTGTTCTACAACGTATCAGGTTTAGTATGTTCTTAAGCAGTCTTTGTTGTGCCACACAGGTGTCAATGCAAATCAGATAATCAATGCAGAGGCCGGACTTGATAGAGAGGAATTTGATTTTGGCTCCTGTTCCTATTTTATGCCTTAAAAGTTTTCAGGTGGGTGTTTCTATGCAGGAGACTTCTGGCAATTTTTTGGGGTGGAGGTTGGTTTGGTTTTTTTTTTTCAGTCAGAGAGACATTAGTTCACTTGCTTCTGCTTCAGAGTATAGGATTTGAACGTTTTTCTCCCCCTCCCCCCCCCTTTTTTTTTTCTTTAATAGTACACTGTCTATTGAGCTTGAGGTTACACGTGATTATGTAACTAGGAAGACCTTTGATTTAGAAATGGCAACAAATAAATAATCGAATCCAAGATGCAGGATGGATATGATTGCTTACACCTTAAAATTACTCTGGTCAAGCTTCAGATCATTCACCGGTGATAGATTTCTCTGAAATCTATTTTGCTTATTTGAAAATATGTTTTGCTTCTTATTCAATGTATTCTTAACTGTTTTTCAATATAAGCTAATACTTGGAGATTAAAAGAGGAAATATTTTATAACTTTCCAGTGACCATCTGCAGGGTTATGGATTTATGGATTATCATTTGAGACTTGTATAACTGGAGAGTTTGGTCCTCAACTTTCTTTTCCTCAGCTTTCATAAAGATTTTGTGTTGCCTCCAGAGTTAACTCTACAGGCAAGAAAATCTGCTTATCACCTTTGGTGTGATATCAGAGTTGTCCCACAAGTCAAAATCAGACAACACTGCAAATCATCCAAGAATGATGGGGTCTAATGCAGGAGCCCACGCTTCAGCTTCGTGAATGTCCAGTACCAGGTTAGTTTTCTGCAGGCCACATTGATACAGGGAGACATGGGTTCTACCTCGGTGTTAAAGCAGCAGGGGGAGCTGTATTTCATGCCAGACAGTCCCAATGGAAAAAGCTATATGGTGGACTACTCCCTTTTTCCGTACACGCATATCAGCTGTTGCAGATATCTTTTTTTTTTTTTTTAGTTCAACATTTGTTCTCATAATTCACCATAAATGATCCTCTGAGTTGAAAACATGCTATACTCCAGCAAAGGGTACATTATGAATTTAACATAAAAATTAAAAAAAATGTTAAAAGTAGACAAAGCATATGAAAGGGCATGACATTTTTCTTGTCTATATTGTTACAAAACCAGATTTAATTCACATAAATTAGGTAGAGATCTATAGGCTTGGTATTTTTTCTCAGGTAAAGAACATAATCTGCAAAATAAAGGAAGAAAAAGCAATTGTTTCTGTAAGCATAAACTATAAACTATCAAATTTGTTAATTTGGACACTAGCTTCACTCTGAAGCTTAGCCAGCCTTTTATAATTTAACAAGTAACCCTGATAATCTGCTACACTGTGCACAATCATTGTGCCATTTCTAATTACAATTGACAAACCCCCTGAAACTTCCCCTAGACAAATATAGCAAGTTTAGAACAGCTTGAACTGGTTTAACTCTTTGGTACTGTATTTTCAAACACGATTTTTTTAGAAGAGAAGCAACAATGTATAGAAAACTATTAAAAACCTGTACATATGCCCAGAAAATCATCATAGACTTCTTGTGATGATGTGTGAACAATGTTACAAAATTTTTACCGTATCAGAAAACATAGTGAAAGCACCATTTTCTCTCTAGGCATGTTAAAGATACTTTGTGCATATTTGGAAGGGAAGTCTCTGAGAAAAATATCACCTCATATACAGTGTGATTAGAGCTGTGGTCTGGATGGATCCTTGTCTGTTAAACTTCAAACTCTTAATGCAAAATACAGTGTGTGGTAGGGGTCTTGAAAAATAACCCACTTAATCTTGAGAGAGGCAGCGTTGGGCCACTTAATACAAAGGCATCTTTTGATACCTCATCCTCTCCCGCAACGAGATGGCATCCTTGTAGTGCAATGAAAGAGTGACTGGAGGGTGATGTACAACAATTTGTGGATCAGGAAGCCAAAATCCTTCAGTCCTTGTCTGTACATTGCAAGAAAAAATTATGATAGTCCTCTGTTCCATACCTGATTGTGATTAAAGTTAGTTGTGCAATTCAGCTTATTTATAGAAAAATATTTCTACTTCTGTGAAAACAGAGCAGGCCTTAATGACCAATTTTTTTATGAAGTGAATGAAACAGTGAGGAAAATATTACTAATATATACATGTGCTATATACAGTTGTGTGAGAGGATATGCATTTTGCGTATTTCAGGAGATGAATTTTGCCTGCAGCAATGCAGTCCATTTATGGAAGGTATCGAGAAAATTCCTGAAACCATGCATGGGGAAGGGACAAAGACAGTGGGGAAGAAATGACACCAGGTCAGCAGGTCTGCAGCTACTCATATGTTAGAGGACTTCTGGAAATCAATGCTGTTCACATCCTCACAGACAGAATATAGAGACAGTTCGTTCTGAAAGAAAAGGACATTTTTATTGATAGTGGCTTTCTTTTGCTGTATGAATACAGAATAGATGATGCTGAAGCACCAATCTTGGCTAAGAAACCTCCCTGGTGTTGTAATAGACATATAATATAATGTACGTATTTAGTAAGCACCTGGTTTATAACAAGAACAGAAATCTGTTGTTTGCATGTATGTCTTGCAGGTTGACAAATCAGCAGACTGGTTGAAATGTGTAATTTTGCATTCCTACCTCTAAAGGCAGTGTAAGAAAAAACAGCCAAACAAAAAATTATTGGCTGGAATGCTTGTGGTTTCTGAAAAGATTTATTTTTCTTTATTTTCCACTTATGCCTTCACATGTGACAATGAGGTCCAGGAAGAGAGATCTGTTTCCTTAATGACAGAGAAATTGGTTCAGGGTGAGGAAAGTAGAGTTCTGCATACAAGTTCTGGGATTTAGAGAGAAGAGGATCATTACAAGGGAAAAAAAGTTTTTTTCTGTCTCTATTTCCCATCTGTGTGTGTGTGTGTTTTTCAGTTACAAAAAAGTGAAAGCAGGAATTTTGAGAAAAACAACTTTTATTTATTACTTTAATTTGAAACCAATTTTTGTAAGTTCCTTGTGAAAAAAGGGAAGAGATAAAAGTCCATAAAAAGTTATAGACTCTCAGATTTCCTAGTGTAATAAAATGAGTCTCTTTTTTATACCTGTTATTCCTTTAGATTGAGTAATGCACCTGACCTAGCCTATGCTTCCTTGTTTCCATCTTTGTTGATGAGACACATGAACAGCATTTATTTCCTGGCTGCCGTCTCCTTCTCTCCTTCTTTCTCTCTCTCTTCTCAAGTACTTGGATTCATGTACAGCATATTTTGGCTTTGTGCATCTTCTTGCATGATGAAGCATCTGCCTGTGGTGCTGAAGCTACTGGCAGTGTCTGTGTTTGCCCCAGAGCACATTACAGATGGTAGTGTCATTGCAGATAATGATAGCCTAATATACTCATGCTAGCAACAGGGGACAGATGCTGCTTTTGTTCAGTTTTCAGTGGCAGATCCACACTGCAGACTGGGGTGGAGAGGGGAAAACTCTGAAATACAAGCAGAGCTGGCAATTTAGCTAATGGCCACTGGGTGGGGCAAAAGTGCACATCATTCAAAAAAAAAAAAAAAAAAAANACCCAAAATGCGGATGATTTGTTGGAACGGAGGACTCAAAAGCACGACTCTTCAGGGTGGCCAGGAGATTCTCAAATATGTGAAAGAACAGTTTCTATATATGAAACAGTAGACATTCTTCATTACTTTTATTACTTCCACAATAATCTACATCATATTACACGAGGGACCATTTCAAGCCATCTTGTCTCTCAGGATAGGGATGTGAGTAAATGACACCCTATAATATTTCATCAGCCCCAGTTTTTTTTCCCGAAGGGATTTACACTCACACATAAACACCTAAACCCCCACTGTTGAATGGCAAAGGACCTTTCTTCCAGAGAGTGCAGGCGTCTAAAGTACATGTGTTTATCTTTGGCCTTTGTGCACAGTCAGATGAGGAAAGTCTTACCAAACCACTATATTAAGTAGGAATTCAACTTTATCACTATTATTACTGTGTTTTTTAAAATTGCCTTTGTCTTATTTCTCTGTTTAATAGCTTGAAATCCTAAAAGAAAACTTACATGTTTTTCATGATTAACATGATTTTAGTGCAAAATAGCATTTTTTTCCTCTTGTAGTTAGCGTGGACCTCAGATTATACCCCATCCTTGTTTAGCCAGTGTATCAGAAACATAGGAGACAGGCCAGTAGCTGAGTGAAAAAAGTCGTCCCATGCATGAATTTAACTACTTGTATATCATTTCACCCATATTCAGATCTGCAGTCTATTTTCTGCCATAATGTGATTGCTCTACTTGAGGTCCTTGAAGAGATTTCTTCCCGTAGAACTGCTTTTCTTTTCATATTTTTCTGTGGGAAGGAAAACTGTTGTCCTGATTTCAGCAAGTCCTTAAAAAGGAAGACAGAGGAAAGAAGGGAAGAAGTATTGCAGACACTTCTAACATTTTTACCCAGACTTAATCCTGAAAAGTGATCAGAAAACAAACAAACAAAGAAAAGAAGCCCCATCAGCTTTGTAACACAACTGTCAGTTTCTAAACTAACCAGAGGAACCGATCTGCATGTGGTTGTCTGAGCACTAAATCCAAGGATTGCCCTTTCTCTTTAGAGAAGGGCTTAAAAATACATATTTTTTTTCTTTTCATCTTCCTACATCTTCATGACTGTATCTGTCTATAACTATAGAAGACCTCTCACATTTATGGACTCAGTAGCTATTATAACTTGTGTCATAGGATCAGTGGACAGGACAGCTTATAATACAGTTGTCATTTTCTGGAGGGAGAAAAGAACACCGTATCTTATTTTCAGCAAAAAGGCTAAAGAAAGGTAATAAAAGCCCTTATATTTCCTCAGTCATTTAACTCCATGCCTGGCACCATTTTTCATTGACCTCACAACTAGCTGTTATTCTACAAATATCCCAATTAGAGCTACTTCCTGTGACTGAAGCAGCCATATGCCAATGCTGTGAGTCCTTCTGATCCTAAAGAGGACTCTTTCACCTCACTCTTTTTGGAGGAACTGACCACCTGGACTTATTTCTACTTGCAGTGCTTGGTGTACAAAACGAATTGCTGATTTCAGCCCATTTCCTGTTCATCGGGCATACCAATCAGCAAAAATCATTAGAACAGATGTTGCTATCTGTTAGTGGCTTTAAAAAAGAAGACACCAGAGAGCTGAACTACCTTGCAGAAATTTCCAGATGTGAAATGGTCTAATACACATCACTTTCTTAATGCTCCTAGCCTGTGGATAAATTAACTTCATTCTCCATTGTTGCCAGCTTTGCATTTTTCAAAATATTAAAAACTGAAGTGAGGAAAATTGAGCAGTCGCAGATAACAGTACTTGGACTACTTAGAGTGTTTCAGAGGATAACAGTGCAGTAAACAAAAAAAACCCCTGCTAATGTCTTAGAATACCTTTTCATTGTGCTGTTTTGGTGGTGCTAAACATGGAAACAGAAAAAGGTAATCTCCACAGTGTATGTAGTTTTACAGAAAGGAGGATGACTGAAATATGGAGACACTACCCCTGGCTCACCAAGGAAGTCTGTAATAAAGCTGGATATTGGATATCGAACTCATGACTTCTGTCCTCTAACAACAAGATCATCTTTCTATTCTGTCTTGCACTGAAAAGCTAAGATAATAATGCTTTTTAATAATGTCATTACTGATAGTACTTATTACTTAAAAGATTACCCTGTGTTGTAGTACAACTGCCAGTCAAACTATCTGCTTGTACCAGAGCTGGATCTGTTTCTTAAGGCATTATAAAACCTAAAGCACTTCAAACATGTAGGAAACCATGACCGTATACAAATGAGGAGATTGAAATACAAGTTTGGGATTTTCTTTCAGGTAACTCTCTATCCACCACTATAGTACAAGGCTGAGTCTCTCAAATTAATTCAGTTTTGGGGCCTGGTATCGGCTTGAGCATACGCTAACTAGTTCTTACAAGGTATCTTCTTCCAAGCATTGGAAGTTTGTGAGTTGCTTCTCTTCCAAAAATCAGTCATGATCCCCATTTAAAGTAGTTGTAGCTTTCCAGCCTACACAGGGATTACTCTGCAGATTTCCTTTTAGATTTATACCTCCTGACTTCCCATCCTTTTCTTTCACCACTGAGAGACTCTGTTTTTTCATAATTGTGCTGGGAATTATATGTGGCAATACTTTCAATGTAGGTTCAATAATCAATAAACAATTGTCAATAGCAACTTGAAACACCCATTTAGTGCCTAAAGTAAATGTAATAAAAATTGCATGAGTTAATTAACATAAAACAGCCAAATGCAAAATGAATTAAATAAACTAAAATAAAGTTCATGTTTTAATCAGCAAAGCCTTGTTGCTTAACAGCTCCTCCAGGCTTAATGTTCAGCTTAGTTTCTGGATCACGCTCTTTCAAATTGCTCCACAGAGACATAAATCTGACTGTAGCTACTGTATACTCTTGTGAGAGTGAGTATACGTGTGTATTTCTGAGTGGGAATGTAAAATATAGTGTGCTGGTGCATTGCATGTGAATTAATATTTTCTGTAGTCGGAAAAATATATCGAAATATTTTTCTCTTACAGAACACTCAAATATTTTCAATTTTCTTTTGTTTGGGGTGATAACGGAGAAATTCAACAATTATATTGGACTTCATTACACTATATGAAAGCAAAATAAGGTTAATGACTTCACTGGAATTTTCATGTCTAGACACCCTCATGTCTGAAATCTAATGCTAGCCCAAAGTCCCCTTCTTTGGAGTGCCTTTACTGCAATATTTGTCTTTCTTGAGAGGAAATAAAAAAACATTTCACAATCTGTCAGTCCATCTATCTAGGACACAGGTAGTCCAAAATAATATCCAAACTTACACTTAAAACCATGCAACTAGATGAGTTATCTGGATTATGCCATATGTGTTAGCCTTCTCTGACTGATCTGTTATGCCTCATCATGCAATCCTCCAAACATTGTGAACACAATAAGTGAAAATGCAGCTTGAGATGTCTTTTCTCCCTCCAGTTTCTTACTGAAGTTCAGAAAAACTTGACCACAACATGTTCTAAGCAACAAGATTACTGTTGTTTGACGAGGCACAGCAACTAAGGGATCAATACACTAGCTGGCCTCTTCTTGGATCTAAAGTGAGTGGGCTGAAGTCCCAGTAGATGTCCACTGACCCCCTGGGACCCTTCCCTGGCTGCTCTGTCTCTGTCTGGGAAGATGGAGAGAGAAACGTTCTGTAGCCTTAGCTGTAACACTTGGTCCAGGATGTCTCAGACAGGTATTTTTTGTGTGCTCAAAGCATATGTCTATATTTTCCCAACAAATGTAAAAACCCTTTAATTTTTGTTAATAACTACATGCAAATCTGCTTGCATGGTCCCCTAGTTTACATGTATATCAATAATCTACTCTGTTCTTCAGTCTATATTTCTGTGAAGGACTTCTGTTATCATATAAGTGATCTGAGGTTTCTTTCCTAGTTTTCCCTATCTGTAAGATCATAATGGTACTATTCTGTATCACAAAGACTGTGAAATTTAATAAAAGCATCATGAAGTGCTTTTTGAGCCTCAGATGGAAAGTTTCACACAAGTGGAAAGTGTCTTTTTGTTTTCTGAAATCTATAAATGAATCTGCAGCTCAGAGCAAGCTCGTGAAAAGCAATTCTCTGAGGCAAAATAGTTCACATGGTCCTACTTAAGACAATCGAGTAATTTCTAGTGTAGAATTTCTGTGCTTCAAGTACAACTAATTGAAATCTATTTATGTGGGAGCAATAACTGAATGAAATCATGCTAATATTAATAATTAATATTAAGCAATACTTGTTGGGTTTTTTAAACAGTACTGATTTCAAGTATCTCATTAAATGACTGGAGATCACTATTAAAGACTGTCCCCGCTGACAAGGCTGTAGCCATCAGTACTATACCTGAAAAGCACCCCCTGTGGCAAAAAGGCCAGTCATTGACCTATTGATATGACTTAGAGATTCACTGCGTGAAGTTTTCTGGGGTTAATGACATATTCAAAGGAAAAGATTTTTAAGCAAGAAATATAACATGTCTGACAGCTGGGAGAAGACAACCCTCAGGTACATGCTTGAATTTAAACAAAGCTGTTAATATGCAAGCTTTTGACAATTGTCATTTATAGTTTGAAATGCTTTCTCTGGGACCAACAACTCTGCATTGATATCTCATTGCCAGTCCCACCTGGTAAAACTAATTTGATTTTGATGATGTGGAGAAAGGTGCTCAGGCTTCTTTAGGTACAACTTCCTACAACTTGTGTTTGGTAAAACTTTCTGAAAGAATGAGGCCTAATGGGCACCCAAACTGGTTTAAAGACATGACAAGCTAGAGAAACATCATGAACAAAAAAATAACTATTGAAACACAACTGAGTTTTCCCTGCTGATGATGAAATGTCACTTGTTCCCCTGGAATCTCTTTTGATGGTATGAGGGAAGCTAAAGCAAATAACATACTGACGAAAATAACATTTCTTGGGAAATTTCTGTTGCCTGACCACTGATAAGCAAGTGGTGGTCCTGGTTAAGGCACCCAAGAAATTAAGGGAAGGGCTTTAAATCTATTTCAAAGCAGATTACTTGCACTTAAACAGAGCAAAGATATCAGCCCTGTTCCTGTACATTTTGCAGTCTCTCCACTGAGTTCAGATACAGCACATGCTGCTGCAAAAATGTGTCACTGCAAATTTGTCAGCAGAATGCCCCCAAATCAACACAAAAATAGAGGTGGAGGGTAAATCGGCTATCGAGCGATCTCTAAAGAAAACCAAGGCCAGGTTAAATGCAGCTTATGCAATCCTTTTTAAAGAGGAGATTCAATAAATTTATGGAGCTGCAATTCTGATTCTCAGGCTCAAGCAAATGAGAGCTGAGTGGAGAATACATTTTCTTCATATCAATCTTCACTGTTGTGCCACAGACAACTGACCCCGTGGATGACTAGAAACACAGTTCTATCAGTCATTGGATCCTTCAATTGTTGTGTTTCCTTACCTGGGATCTCTGCCGAGCAGAACATTTTATGTTTTGAGAGGTTGTTCATCACTTATAAAGACAACTATTCAGAGTGAAGTAGAGGATCTCTCCAGACAAGAGAGGATAATGTACTAAAATACAACAAAATTTAAAATGTTCAGTGTCTAAGTTTAGATGCTCTACAATTAAAAATAGTAAGATTTTAGTGGATTTGCTTTATTTGCAGTTGTTTCAATATACAAATTGTATATAATTCGTTCATTTGAGAAGCTATATGTGGAGATTAGTGAATGCTTTTTATTAACCCTTTAACACTCATCTTCATAGGGCTTGTGTGATTCAGCATCTACAGTAATTCTAAATAGTGTGGTTTTATTGATTTAACTTGTAATGTCCCAACAGATCAGTTTGATTTATTTTTTTCCTCCAAAGTAATTGAATTGACTTGAAAAGTGAATTTACATTTAGGTGTCTGATTATGTCTCAGAACTACTGGTCAATATTAGCTGAACCAAGCAACTAACTGAATTTGTCATATTCTTGTACTCCTTTTTTTCAGTGCATATTTGCAGACTAGGTTTTGATAGCGATGTTCATGATATATCTCCCAGATACGTTGAGTCTACTTTAAGAACTAAGGGTAGAATGTTCAAGGTATTTTATTTTAGTAAATAAAGTACCATCTGCATCTTTACAAACCTGCTAATCTTACAGTATTGTCATTCTTGCTGTCAGCTAGCTCATCTGAGTATGGATGACTTTGCTAGGGACAGAGTATATGTTCAGGTTTAACAAATCAGCCCAGTGGTCCACATAGTTAAAATGATTTTTAATTACGATGATCATGGCACACAATTTCAGGTTCATGCTGTAATGCTCTTCCCAGCCAGCCATGAAGCTGAAAGGTATAGCGTCTTCCCAGTTTACACTGATAATTACTTATACCCAAGGAAGTAAAAATTCATAGTAGATACTAAGGGCTTTTATTTCTACATAATAAATAGAGAAGCATTCCCTCAGATTCTCTTTTATTTCTTCTTTTTTTTTTTTTTTAAATCAATGTTTTCCTTCTTACAAACACAGATTCCTGTTTGCTATTTGTATACTTTGTTAGAATATTCTTTTATCTCTTAAATATATTGCTATGCATTTTTATTCACAGTTTTTTTCATTCCACATTGCAGCAAAACAGAGTGCATTTAATTGCTCTTTATAGATTTCAGCATCTGATAAATTACTATGATTTACAAAAGTACAGAGGTCATTTGATATCCAGTGCAATTCCTTCATGACTCTAGGAATGTAGTAACCTCACCAGACACCAGTTCTGTGGTCTCTTTCTTCTTTCTTTTGAGAAGAAACACTCTTTTAAAATGTATTTTCTTTTGAAGGGGTTTGTAGCAAGCAGTAGTGGAATGCCCTTTGTCATACTCCCTCTAATTAGAGATCATGCTTGTGACAAAGCAACTCTATGTATTGATGATACTTCTGAAGAATAAGTTTAGTTTGTGTGCTATTTGGGACCATTTCTGTGTTAAGACTGCTGTATTTACTGAACATAAAACAACTAGAAAAAATGCTGTTTACATTGTTTAAAGCTGACTTTTTTATCAATAAAAATTGATGTTTGGAAAATAACAACTGCAGTTAAAAAAACTCTACAATCATTTTACCTCTTCCTCTACTTCATACAAATAAAACTTCTCAATCTCTTTCCATATAGAAGACTTCAGGATACTCCGACATACGCACCCATATTTCTTGGGTGACGAAAACCAAATTCAGAATTAAGTTTCAAGAAAAGAAACCTAAAACTTATTTTAAATGTATTTAATTGGATATACACAGTTTCATGGTTAGTGCTTACATTTTAACACTTTTAAGTGGTTATAATATGCTTAAACTATGGCTTATTCCTGTTCTTTTTTAATGGGTTTCTCCTGCTACATTATGATGTAGTCTTCACTTAATTTCTTCTGCACTTTTTTCCAAAAGATAAGGGCTGCTGTTGGACCAAATAATTGGACTGCAAAGGACCGAAAATTTTTGAATGTGAATCTATAGCAGTGTTGTTCTGCAGTAGTTGTGTGAGTGTTCTTACTCTGTCTGATGAGGAGGTCAGGTAACCTGTATATTGCTCAGCTATTCTACAAAAGGAAAAATTTTATCAAATTTATTTTGTTCCATTAGAGCAGCTGTTACATCAATATCATGTTTCATATACCTTGTCTTATAGGGTTTTGTGGGAGTTGCCTTTAAAAGTGGAATTTATCTATAAATTTGTGATTTGAAAAAACACACACACACCTTTGGATGTCCTAAATAAGAACATAAAATGGGTTGGAGGTTTCTAAGTCAGGTAAGTAATTGTATCACCTGACTTAAAAGACTCCAACCCATGTGAGTAGTTATATGACATTTGTAAATGTCTCTAGCTGGAAAAGCATCACAATTATACTTGAAGTCTAGTAAAACCAAAACCAGCATTTTACTGTGAACTGAAAACAGCAAAAGTAGTCCAAAATTGCATTTCAAGTATTTTAAGAAGTGTGTGCTCTCAGAATGGCTTAGTGTTAATTTATCCTACAGTTTGGGGGTTTTTTCTCCCCCGTTATTTATTTTTATCCTGAATAACACCAAAAGAAGTACCAGATATGATATGGAGGGAAGTCAAAATACACTGAATGTAAATTATTATATTAATGAAAACTTCTGGACTGGAAGGGAGCTTGTTCTTGTGGGTTTTTGTGATATTCAACACAGTAAGATATTTTCAAGCTTAAGTATCTTGGAGGAGTTGGGAAATATTACTTTATGGAACATTTTATCTTGGAGACACATCTGTATCCTAAATCTTCACTTTGTGGCTAGTCCTATTCTTCCTGTCTTCATTGAGAGTTTTGTCTGAATAAGTAGTAAAAGAGCTATTCACATAAAAATATATATATGCGCACGCGCACACACAGATGCATAAACATACATATATAAATATGGAATAGGCATATCTCAAAATATGATAAATGAAAAAGAAGGAGGAAAAAGAAAAAAATAAAAGTAACATAAGTATGAGATTTTAGAACTGGTGAGAGTACCATTTAGTCTGCCAGGTAAGAACTATATTTAAATTCAACAACAGTGAAAGCCTTTTATTTCAAGATCTCAGCATCTTGATATACTCATATATATCAGTAGATATATACTTGAAATAGATACGTATACTTGAAATACTGATATTATTCCACCAAAAAGGAAGCTGAAGAAATTAAATGAGATTTTATAAGGAATTTTTACAATTGGATTGTCTTGACTGTTCAAGTAAAAGCGTTAAGGGTAATTCACAGATGAAAAATTGTATTAATGTATACACTGTTGAGTAAGTGTTAATTAGTTCATGCTTATGAAGTACTTTGAGGAAGCGCATAGTTACATAGAAGGAGACATAGTTTTACCACAATATCATGCAACTCCTGTAGCTATTTCCCCCATTCACAGTCTGTCATTTTAAACTCTTCAGTAATTGATACAGCCTTCCTTCTTGGGCAAAACTTGCATGAAAGAGCTCAGCATTAGATTGTTCTAGAAAGTTAAAGAAGTGACACTCTGTTCACACTATATACACTTAGAAGTGTTTCTGCAAAGGTACAACTAGTTGTATGACTGCCTTATTCTATTATTATGCATAATTGCAATACTGATTCAGATCCAAAGCCTATCAGTCTCTCTCTGAGAAAATAGCTGGTCTCAGATACTTTAAAGTTCTTGAGCTGTCTCCATAGGCATTCATTTCATATAGTCAGTCCTCACTTTTGGCACTTTTTCGATTGCAAGCAGAGATTCAACCCCCAAGCATGAAGTACTTCAGTATGCCTCACCATACAAAAATCTAGTGGTTGATCTCCTGTGTGCAAAAAAGCTAAGTTCTCCAGGTAGAGGTAGATGAAGAAAAGGTTTTGGCAGTTGTACACAGAGGTAATTCAGTGAACCAGTGGGCTGCCATAACTCTCATAATCACCTGTGGGATACTCAAGAAATAACAGTGTGCATAAGCAAACTCCAACCTTTAGTTGTTTTTCATTCCCTAAACGCATCATCACCTCCATTATCCATCATCTCATTTTCAGTCAACTAATTTGCATCAATGTTCTGATTCTACTTCTCTGTGATGTTTTATTGCACTGTCTGGGGATTATAGTGCAGTTTAACTTTCTGTATACGCTAATCCTCTCACTCATGAAACATTTCTTTATTCTTGGCTTAAAACTAAACCAAAATGAAAAAGCCTTCATAATCTTTTCATTTGTGTTTCATTTAGATGATTTTTGATAGATCTTATAGATATTGTCCAAAGACTGAAAGAATATTGCACAAGTGGGAACGAGTGAAGCCCCTTCTCTGTGAAAATATGACTGAAGTTGATACTAAACCCTTGATTATGTTTCTAATTTATTGGCATTTCAGTCTATATTTGCTGTATCTCTTATCAGGCTTTGCTCAGTTTAAAAAAAGATGGAGGTGAGTAGATTCCTGTGTAGTAAAAGCCTTTTTACTTTGTAGAGAGGTAAGTTACCTTAGGGTTCTAACTTCATTAGTAGACTAACTGCAGCTGGCGGCCTCAAGGGCCCAACAGAGTGAGACTTATGAACTCAACTGTGATAATGAGTTCTCACTGGGGTGTGCTCTGCAGCCAGCACAGTGCTATGGGGATCACCCATCCCTTCAGCATGGTCATATGCAAATGGGTGCCAGAGGTTCTAGTTAGCGAATAATCATTACTGAAGGGAGCCCCATGAAGAGCTATAAATGGATGGAATTAGCAGTTTGCCCTGAAGGGTTCCCATAGATCCATAGTGGGCTAAATCTCTAAATTGCTCTTCAGTCTTCTTGAAGGTCCTTGATTTGCCTGAGATTGCCAACCTCACATAAACACTAAATTAGGCTGTGATCATCCTGCATGCCAACTACAGCCAGTGAAAACTGTGGCCTCTGCAGAGTAAGAAGCCACCTCAGAGCTGAACATTCCATTTTCCATCAGTTTGCTTCAGGTAGAAAAAGAAAGACTATGCAAAGGTAGTAATTTCCTTATAACTTCTTTCTTCCAGGTAAATAATCAAGGGCAAAACGTTAACACACTGTATCCTTTGGACCAGAACATCATTGTATACCCAGTCCCAGTGAAAAAGAGAAGATTTTAAATAGTGTTTTGGTTTGTTTTTCCTTTAACTTGTAAGAATATTGGAGAACAGTGTTTGGTGCAAATAAGGCTTGCTCTGGCATTGCTGTATAAAGACACTTCTGGTTGTGAGCTGGAATATATTCCTACTCTGTTTCTGTCTCCTAATTAGTTTTTAATCCATAGCATGACTGTGCATCATCCTCTCTCATAGGTTAATATCCTCAAAATAAGAATTTTTTCAAAAGGCTCTTGAAATCCTAAATCAGTTATATTGCCTGCTTCTATTATGTATTTTGTTAACTATCCCAAGTAGGACTAACCCTTTAATAATGTAAAAATCTCTGTAACAATAAGCTTTGTAGTTTCGGGGTTTTTTTCTTTTTCATGTTGTACTCAGAGATTCTTATGGACCTTTGGTCAGTGATACCAATTGGGAGCCATGTACATACAGGAGATCGGATGTAGCTCCATACAGTTCTTGCCTGTTCTTGTCAGTACTGCAAGCACCTGGAGTATAATTAAAGTGATGTGGATAGTACCTTTATTAAAACATGGCATAGTAATAACCATCCATGAATTCTTTTTTAACGGTGAGGTTTTTTAAATTTCTTTTCTTCAGTAGCCTGCCTGTCTAAATTTTAAGGGCTTCAGTATTTAGGGTTTTATTTGAGTTTTACATTCTGCTGAGGCATATATATACATATTTGGGAGTCCTGGTGGACAACAGGATGACCACGAGCCAACTATGTGCCCTTGTGGCCAAGAAGGCCAATGGCATCCTGGGGTGCCTCAAGAAGAGTGTGGCAAGCAGGTCAAAGGAGGTCATTATCCCCCTCTACTCTGCCCTGGTGAGACCACAACTCGAGTACTGTGTCCAGTTCTAGGCTCCCTAGTTTAAGAAAGGCAGGGAACTGCTGGAGAGCGTACAGCAAAGGGCCACAAAGATGATTAGGGGGGTGGAGCATCTCTCTTATGAGGAAAGGCTGAGGGACTTGGATCTTTTTAGTCTGGAGAAGAGAAGACTAAGAGGGGATCTCATCAATGTTTACAAATACTTAAAGGGAGGGTATCAGGAGGAGGGGGCTAGTCTTTTTTCAGTGGTACCCAGTGATAGGACAAGAGGCAGTGGGTACAATCTTGAATATAGGAAGTTCCATCTGAAGATGAGGAGGAACTTCTTTCCTTGGAGGGTGGCAGAGCACTGGAACAGGCTGCCCAGGTTGGTGGTGGAGTCTCCGACACTGGAGGCATTCAAAACCTGCCTGCACGCCATCCTCTGCAACCTGCTGTAGGCGAATCTGCTCTGGCAGTGGGGTTAGACTAGATGATCTCTAGAGTTCCCTTCCAACCCTTAACAGTCTGTGATTCTGTGATATACATATATATATATATGTCTTTTTTTAGACATCACCAAAAAATTTGTGTTGTGCTTACCTGAACATTAAGACTTGTACCATCAAAATGAATATATGGGAACTGATAATTTTTTTTTTTTTTAATAAGATTTGCTACCCAGAAAATGCAGGCACAAAGTTTTGCACATTCAATATTATTTTATTTTTTTTATGCACAAGAAGAAACTGTGTATAAGCCCAAATGACAACTTGTTTCCTTCAAAGTATGAATTCAGTCCATTTCTGTTTCCTGGTGCCTAACTTATTAAAGTGTGCAGCACTTCAGACTGACAACCAGCAAATGTCCATATCCTTCTCTGGCCTCTTCAGCAGTGTTTGACACCATCAGTCATACTTTCCTGCTTACATGATGTACAAATCTGGCAAGTGTAGGCACAGGCATGCCAAAGTGACTTGGATCTTTCTTGTCAAATTAATCCCAGAAGGCCCTGTTTCCATCTCCAGAACTTGCCAGTGAAGAACTTGGTAAAGTTCAGTTTTCTTCCCCTTTCTCATTTAATATCTAGGACAAGAAGAAATGGTTTCAAGTTATGCCAGGGGAGGTTTAGGATGGGTAAAATTACTTTACCAAAAGGCTTATCAAACATTGGAACAGGCTGCCCAAGCAAGTGGTTGAGTCACCTGCCCTGGAGGTATTTAAAAGATATGTAGATGTGGTGCTTAGGGACATGGTTTAGTGGTGGTTTTGGCAGTGTTAGGTTAATGGTTGGACTGGATTATCTTAAAGGTCACTTCCAAACTAGATGATGCTATGATTCTATGTTCTATATTTTGGGAAACTATGACTTGGCAGAGGTTTGGGAAAAGACCAGCAAGAAGAACATATACTAGCAGAATGAGATAAAAAACAGATAATATACCAGCAAATGCGCCCAAGTACTTTTTATATTGAGCTTCACAAAGAACTATGTATAAAGTTTCTGAAAGAAACTTAAAGTGTAAGTTTAATTTGCTTGCTTCTGCCCCTCTTGGCCCTATCCTTTGTTCTGCATAGTTACATACGGACTTGTGCTGCAAAGTTGAGCAGGGAAGTAATCTAAGTTAAATAAAACAAATTGGAAAATTCTCTTTTTTATTTCTTGATCTAACTTGAATTATTGAACTGATCTCTTTCACGATGTAGCTTCACACACATGATATCACCCCAACTGACACACAAGTCCACCCCTTGCCTAGCTGAAAACCACGCATCTTACAAAAGGGAGTGAGATTTAAGATGCAGCTCTTCTAAAATCATACACTTCGTATATTCAGTGCCTTAAAGTAAAGAAAGCTTTAAGAAACACTATGAAGGAGATTTCATGATATATTTATTTACATTCATTTACTTATTATTTTTATACAGAAAAAGAAGTGAATTTTCTGTTGAAGATACAAACTCTTCCTGGTCTTTTGTTTTAAAACTTTTCTTTGAACATAGAGCACTTTTTTTCTATTTTCTGTGTGGAAACAGTAGCAGGTAGCAGAATGAAGTACTAATGAAGAAAGATCAACAAGTACCTCAGTTTTGTGTCTATAATTCAAGAATTAATTTTTTTTTCTTTTTTTTCTGGGAAGTCATGTCTCAGACTCTACCATACTGTTTGGACACTTTCTTTTCTACAT
The DNA here is from genome assembly GCA_013398295.1 of Chionis minor. Lineage (NCBI taxonomy): Eukaryota > Metazoa > Chordata > Aves > Charadriiformes > Chionidae > Chionis > Chionis minor. The sequence continues at coordinate 566,968 of VZSF01008831.1, forward strand.
CTCCATGTTTCTGAGTCAACAGGCAGATTTTTACATATCTTTCTCCTCAGCTTCCTTTCTGTACTTGCTAATTGAGTAAACGGTAAGATCTTTTTCCTTTCTTCTCCATCTCACTAAGCAACCTCACCGATAACTGTACTTCAAAGGCCACATGTTATACCCAGTCATTCCATCTAAATGCAGAGCCAGAGTAAATGCTGTAATTCCTAATTTCCCCTGATCTTAAATCCATGGTTTTATGAATTAACATAAACATCTATTTTTTGACCAGTATGGTAAAATTACCTATATATCCGTAGAGATTTTGCTTTTCTTTAAGAAGCATCAAAGAGTGCTTCCTTTTGAAGTAGTAAGTGCTTAGTATTGTGGCTTAATGCAGTACTGTATCATTTTGTTTGGCCTCAGCCTCAGAGAGCTGTCGGTCTGGTCCTTCACATGACAGAAAATACTGTGATCTGATATCTGGGACTGAACCAAGTAATTGCAGGAGCTTGGCTGCACCAGGCAAAGGAGGAGGGTTATGCCTTCATTTTTCCCTGCTAATGCCTGCTGTGTGCTCTTATCTCATTTGGTAGATTAGAAAGAATTTAAAAAGAGGTAAATACCAAATCTTCTTCTTTTTTTTTTTTTTCCCTTCTTTTTTTTTCTTTTAATTTCCTTTATTTCCCTTATTGGATAACAGCTATGTAGCAGCTTTCAGTCACTGAAACAGGTTGAAAATATGGCAAAAAATGGTTCTGGTGATTATTCCTCTCTGTAAATTGGTCTCACAAATAGTTTAGAGAACTTACAATATTTCAAGAAATGCTGGAGGCAAGAGACACGACTGATCTTGAATCGCACATCAAGAATATTCTGCCAAAGGTTAAACAGAGGGATGTTCCCAAGCCTGAACTGCCACTCTTACCATTTTAAATGTTCCCCAATTAAATAATTAGGTGTAACTTAATAAATGTTTGAACATCATTTTCTCCCCACTTCTTTCAGTCCAACTGTCTTTTAGTTTATGTCACTATGTCCTACTTTTCAGCAAGAGCATGTCTTAATATTGAGTGTATCAAATCTAATCCTACGGTTTATTGTGGGCAGCCCCAGTTGGTCCTGTTCTAAGGTTTTCCCTCCCTTTCTGGTGAAAAACACTTGTACCCTGGCCCTGCTGGTGGCCTGAATCACCTCAATTTGTTCTAGCAATCAGAGGCAGCTGCTCCATGTGAAAGGAGTGTGGACCACTGAACAGAGCATTAGGACTGACCTCAGGCTGAATGCAAAAGGCTCAGCCTTTTCTGCGAGGCCAGTGGAGCATGTGCAAACAGATTTGTTGAAGTACAAAATGGTCCAGTGATTTAAAGCAAGTTTTCTTCTCTCTTTCTCTCTTTTTCCCTTTCAGAAATGAAACAGGATAGAGGATAGCCTGGGTACAATCTTAGCAACATCTGTTGCCTTTCACTAGGGTCTTGGCCAAGGACAATATCTATTCAAAGAGGTACTGACATTTTATTGAAAGAGAAAAACGCCTTAAATAGAGAAGCCTTTGGACATGTTTCCCAACACACACAGTTGGCTCTTTTTATGGGTCAGGATGCTTTTGGAGAAACACTTTTTCCCCTGCCTCTCTCTCCCTTTTCTGGTGAAAGTGTCAGAAAACAAATCTTCAGCAAATTACAGAGCTCAGTGGGCTTACAACACTGGAGCACAGTTAAATTTTCCCTTGTTTGCTTTTATTCACTGAACCAAAGTGTGTTTGACAAGTGAAATCTTAACCACACTTAATAAGAAGTGTGACGGAATTTATGCTTAAGACTGTTTCACATCTGTTACTTTCTGATTTCCACATTAATTTATCTTTTAAAACAACTAGTAATAGCAGGGGAACAACTGCAACATTTTAACACTATTGCAATGACTGATATTGTATGAAGATATATTTTGTAAAGTTGTTTGTTATGTTTGTTTTCCTGTGTGCTGTCCCCCCTGCCCATAAACATTAATTTCATCCAGCACTTAGGAAGAGGCATTTACCTGTTTCTCTTTCCCTTTTTTCCTCACATAGCTTTTCGCAGGCAATTTTGCTCTGTCCAACCATGACATGCCTTCATAAAAATGACAGATGAAGCAGCTGAGTAACTGGTGGGTATATTATCCTCCTGCAGGCATCTGCTGCTCAAAAGACACTTATTCTTTTGTTGGCCTTGAGATTGAGGATGCATATTGCATCCCATACATGAAGCCGTTCTTACCACCCTTCCACTATTTTGAAGGTAATTACAGTAAATTAAATAAAAATTACTCTAAAGAAGTCTAATAGACTTATTCAATTAGGAATTAGACTTATTCATAGATTATCAATAAAGCTTTATATAAGTACAAATTTTTAGACCCAGAAGATAGTGCCAGAATGCTCAAGAAGAAATCTTGTGATGCCTCCAGTTTTACTGAATTTTTAGTTGATCAGGCTATGGTCATTAAGTTCAAAGCAATATGAGTATTTATGGATGAACACAAGCTCCATGACAAGACGTGACTTAAAGTAGCTGACTTTATGTGCAGGTGTGTAGTAAATGACTAGTTTTTATCTGTATGGTGGTACTTCACACTGAGATTGGGGTGCTTGTGCTCTGTTTGTATCTCATGATTGACCTAAAAAACCCCTGTCTCAGAAAATCCAAAACAGAAATATGTATGACAAACTTCAGTGACTCAAAGAAAAACAAAAGCAATACTTCTGTCAAAAAAACAAGGCATGTAGGACTGGTAACAATAAGGTCAGTGTTGCTGAATGATTAGACACAGCATCCTGGTGACCAGACCCCAATGTCTTCAAAAGCTGGACTGGTGGAAATACACTAACACAGTGAAAGGGATTGAATGGGTCTTACTTCTGATGCTAGGGCACTATAACATTAGTGTGCTAAGTGTGGGAGAAAGCAGGTTGCAGAAAACTGCTCTTTTCTTTCACCTGCCTGCAGACCTTTTTTTCCCTTACACACACGGGCATGGGTAAAAGTAAGAGGAAATAGGAACCGATCAACTTCTGGTTTTGTTTTTGCAGCATAACCATTGGTGTAACATCTTGGGACCTTCATCTTCATAGCAATGGGCAGAGATTTTCATCACCTTCTGTACGAGTGGGACAAAGTGCAGTGGTCCATGAGCTGAGCTAATTTTCTATCTGATAGTGACTTAGAACTTCCATAAAACTTATTCTTCTCTAATTGAATCAAAAGATGCTTTTCCACTGATTTTAATGAATGCAGAATCTATCCCAAGAACAGGTAGAAGCTGGATAGGAACAAGGGTTTTATAATGCTTTTAAAATTTTAAGTATAAAACTAATGCCTGAGTTGTCATTCATATGGAATAATTAAAAAAAAAAAAAAAAAAATTAGCTGGGTGAAAAATTGACATTGAATTATGTATCCTTCGGCACTCACACCAGGTAATTGTGAGAGTGGGCAGTTCAAGATGACGAAAACAAACACATTTTTCCTCTAGCTCATGTAGAAGATATTTCCATCAGCTTCCTTTACAACTGCTTACATGCCTTTTTAGAATTCTTTCTCTATAAATATTCAGGTATAGAACTTTAGCATTTAGGTTAACATTCAGACATGAAAAGTTCGATTGCCTGAAGGTAAAAAAGAAGGGTCACCAGTATGCTACTTGCTTGTGGTGTTTCTTGTGTTTATAGTGTTCAAATTATACATTTTGTAAATGTTTAGTGTCTGGGGGTTGGGTTTTTTTATTTATTTTTGTTGCTGTGGTCAGGGGAAAAGCATACAAATAAATAAAATTTGCTTACTTAGCTAATGTATTCACACAGGAAATGTTATGAGCATCTTGAATACGAGTTGTGATGCACGAGTATACATAATTTGGGCCAATTATTCAGGTAAGTTTTATAAAATTGCAGCTGTAACCTCTGATTTGGTTCATGCAAGGATTCAAGCTTGTATTGATAAATTACACTGGAACACTGAAATCTGGTTTGGGTTTAGAGATCAGTGGAGGATTTATTCACATTAATTTTGTATAGTTGGTGCTGAGTACAGACTCTGACCTGAAGTGGTACATCCTGCTGTGGTATGGGCAGTTACTACCTTATTTGTGTGTATATTGGCATTTTTCACAAGTAACTTTGCTTCAGATTTTCAGATGACTGCTACACAGTAGCAGCCCCCTGAAGCGTACAAAACTCCCTGAAGTCAATTGGACTTCCTGTGTATAACTTTTCATAGGATCAGACAAATTTTTTCAGTCTAGATTGCAATTCCTCTGACAAATTGACCTTAGTTGTGCCACAGTGTGAATACCCTGCAGAATTGAACTTAATATCCAGCAGAAACTTATCTAACCTATTTTTTTTTCTGCATGTATCAGAAAAGAGAGGAGTGCTGATTATAAAAATGGTGATGCTTCTTCTCCATCAGCAGGATCTTGCTGACGTGAAGCATTAATCTGAGACCCAAGTGTCTGTGGATTTATTTATTTACAATTTGAACTATTGCGTTCAGCAAGAGATGCTCATAAATGTAGCTATGTGAGGACTCTTACAGAGCTACTGTTTAACTTACTCAGCAACATTAGTGCAGGACCAAGGATACACAAGTTGGCACTTTGTTTGCACTTCTCAAAACTTGTATTTTCTTCTGCTCCTACCCTGACTGTGCCTGTATTTTTGCTTGAATGAAACAGAAAAAAGGCTTTTTAAAGCATTCTTCCTCGCTTTTAATTGTATTATATCTCATTTCCTAGCTTTTATTCCTAGGTGGAGTTTTGGGGGGATTTGGTTTTGTTCATTTGTTTGGGTTTTATTTTTTGGTTGGTTTTTGGTTTGGTTTTGGTTTAGTTGGTTGGTTTGGTTTGGGTTTTTATAACTCTTTTTTTTTAAAAAATAATTTTACTGATTTTATTCTCAGCACCTTTCTTTGGCTGTTGCTGATTATTCCCTCTCTCTTCCACCCTCGGCACCACCACTACCACCCCCCGTCCCATCGGTAATACATATGTCTTGCAGAGTGCTCAGTGCACAACACTGCCAGCTTTGTCCTGCTATATTCTATCTCAGTGCTGGCCAGCTTGTTACATCCACTTACAATATGATAAATAGCATCTGGAGCCTAGCCACACAGCCTACATTCTGGTTTTAGGGCTTTTTTAAGCCATCTATCCTTGCTTGTACAAATAGTCCATTCCTGTGTGGCAATAATGAAATTCTCCATTTCTCTTTTCAGTCTTCTGACAGCCTACCTGCCATTTGCCACCGTCTTCTTGTGAGACTTTTAAAACTCTTTCCATGCAGTTGTTTTTCAATTGATTTCTCCTTGTGCTGTTTTTACTGCTGTGTGACTAATAAATTACCCTCAATGGCAGAATCTTTTTCTTTTAATTTTGCAGCCTCCTTATGATTAAATGAGACTGTTTTCTATCTACAGTTTCTTAACCTCACAGGTTCCTTTCCTACAATTCCTTCAGTTGCTTTCTCTGTTCTTCCTGACAACATGAACTCCATTTTTATCTGCATTCACATTTATTACCTTAGGCAGCAGTAACTTCATATTACTTTTACAGTTAGATGATTAACTAGACTTTCTTATGAAGAAGAATATCATTGTGGCAAATATAGCAGTTATCCAGATTTGCCAGTATACATGGGCCAAATATGTCATCAAAAGACTGTGGAAACTGAAGAGAAAATACAGAGGAACCACAGAGTAACAAGTGGAGCCATGGTGGTAATGTTGAATTGATAAGGTAACACTTCCTAAGTGGAATGAGTGGTTGTGGATATACAAATACACCTCATAAATTCATCAGTTGAATCACCACTATTGTTATTCACTACAGTTTGTTTCATATTATTATCTTTTTTTTTATGTCAAATCTTTAGAGGATATTTGCAAAATACATTCTAAAGAACACGTTGCGGGTTATTAGGTAGGTCCCCATAATTACTATGGCTCCACAGAGGATGGGAAAAACTCCTAGAATATAGACAACAATGGAGTTGCCTCCAAAAATCAGTTTAAATGGGGAATTAAACCATAACTGGGAGGACACAGAAAGGCAGAGACATTCCTGTATTGAGTATCTTGTTAAAGGCAGTGAGCGTCTTAAATTTCAATAGGCCTTTTGTTTTTCCTTCTGCTCTTTGTAGAAATGAGGACAAAAGAATACTGAAGACAAGCAATGCTCAGTTCTAGATCTGAATCAGAGCTAACAAGCACATCAATGGACAGTGACTTCCCAAGTGATACAGAAAGTGAGAAATGCACAGCAGAATGATAGCCACCTGTAAATAATATCTCTGTACAGCAGAAGTCCTTACCTAAGGGTCATTTATAGAGGCATTAGGTCTTGTACAGGGCAGCCATGTGCTCATGGTGGTAAGAAGCGTTTTCCTTTAACAAAGCTCTCCTACTTGCCTCATGAAAGCCTAATAGCCATATAAATTTTCTGGAAAAGTAAGGAAAAGTTAGCATTTTGCCTCTGAGCGTAATACATTCACATATCAAAGGAACACTGCAACCTGTTGCTGAATGCATAATGGAAGTCATTTCTGCCCACACAGTCAATGAGTTACCAGCATCCAGGTAACAGTTACCAGATATTGCTTTTTTCAGGATGTACACTTTGTGTGTACAGGTAGAAATGTTAATGTTGAGAGACTGTCAGTGGCTCAAGAGATTGAAGACCACAACTTTCCTTTTTTCTGCCTCAGGTCAAAATCCTCCCTAAGCAGTAGCCAGCAAAGCTTTCATTGTCTAAGAAGCATTTGAGAGACTGTTTCAGAGCGGGTTTTGTAGTCCTAAATCTGCCTATGGATCTGCTATACAGAACAGCATCACAACTCATACTGTGAAGAGACATCCTTGACACTTCAAGAAGTCAAAAGAAGGGAAAGGTGCCAGTAGCAATGCACCCTTTGACGCCTGCAGTCAGTCTTTACAGGGCCTACCTAAGAGACACTCTAGCATGGTCAAATGTTTGTTTTCACAAACCATAGACTTTCCTCCGGAAATGATACAGCTGTACCTCTCAAGATGACTAAATGCACTCCAAAACATATTAGAAGGAAATACAATGGCACTGTAAGTATGGATTACAGCCAAAATGATCCAGCCAATGTATTGGAATGGACTGACTCATTGGCAAAAACCCACCACCAAGACAGTCAAGAACAAATTGTATTAAAAAAATATACATTTGCTTATGTTACTAAAAATGGTAGATTGCCAAAAGTGACTAAGAATAATTGCTTCTTTATATTTTATTCTGCCTGTGCAATGAAATTAAATTGGTCTGCTTAGTCACACTTTTCACTTGGAGTCACTGGGCTGTTTTGCTCCCATGAAAGTCAAAGGGTTTAATACATTTTATTTTGATATGACAGCATAAGCATTTAGAAAAATAAGCAGACAAAAATATCTATCCTATTTTCAACACAGTAAAAAATAAGTTCAAATGTTTTCACAGACATACAGTTTAATGAAAGGTTTTGCTTGAGAAAATATAGATTTTTGGAACATAAAGCACATGCTTGAGAGAAGTCTGTTAAGTTACTAAGAACATCACTAAATGCTCTGTGAAGGTCTAAACACAAAAGCGTTTTAATTGGGTGATAATTGGCTGGTCCAATTCTCCATCAGTGACATCTGGATCAGAATCAAAATTAATGAGAAAGAATCCCTCCTTTATAGATATTTTAAGTGATTGTGAATCTATGTAGACCGTATTTTCAACCTGAAGAGCAAAGAGTAGGTTTGAAAATGTTAGGTAAGGTTTATGAAGCTTGTAACCCTTTGTAGGTTTTGTGGGGTTTTTTTTGTTTTTTGGGTTTTTTTGTTTATTTGCTTGGTTTTGTATCATCCTATTCACAAACAATGATTTTTTTTCTTTCCTCTTTTAAACTGTTCCGTTTTCATCATTGAAGTCATAGACACTGAATTAAGTAGGAAAAGATAAGGTTTCTAAGTACTGGTTGCGTCTCAGAATGAATTTGAAAGAAGATAAAGCAGAGGTGTTTCTGATATTTAGTGATGAAAAAAAGATAATCTGTCCTTGAACCTTGTCCTCTAAGGATCAGTGCAGAGTCTTATTTTGATTAATTTGTGAAAGATGAATTAGGGATTGGGGGAAGGAGGACAAAGGAAAGAAGGATCCTTAATTACAATCCTAAGCAACTGTGTGCAATCATGTTTCAGGATTTTCTTGCCTGAATACATCTTATTACATTGTAACCATGCACTCAGACGCTCTGTAACTTGGAGAATGAAGATTGCTTCTAGTTGCCCCCTTTAAACTACTTCTTCAGTTCGCAAATGCCATAACGCTGAATTGCCTCTCTCTGATTAGGAGGGTGACATTGGAAATCACATGTTTGAAAATAAAGCTAAAAGACGAGGAACACAAAGCAGTTACATATTGCATACATTATATATTTATTAAAATACTCATGCATGTTTGTACTTCTGTTTTCAAGGGCTACAAAAAAATCCATAAATTAATTTTTTTTTTAAAAAAAAATCCTTCGTGATCTAAACCAATTATTTTGTTGTATTTTTAAGAGGTATCTTTATCTTCACATTACTTTATTATTGTTGACATCACACTTCATAGTATAATGTGTAATAGGAATGAAAATTAATTATAAATGCACATTATTAGTTTGTTCATAGTATGTTGAGAATGCTTTTCTGGTAAAGTAATAAATCAAAAGACATCGGCCAAGGCTCATTTCTTACAGTTGCCCTTGGTATCATCCATTGTTCTAAAAACAGTAGGTGTTAAAAATAATTTTGTCCGCGGAAAATGTCAGTTCAGCAGCTCCGCCAACACTTGGAACCTCTGCCTTTTTTTGCAGGAGGCGTCCTGACTCCTGGGTGATCACGTTTCAGTTGTAGACCTGTTTCATTCTGCAGACCCCCAAAACGGGCTTCAGCAGAGCTGAAAAGAGGGGGAAAGTTTGTGCTGCCGCTTTCCCCGCCGGACCAAGTCCAAACAAAGCAGGTATTCACTTCCCAGAGCGGCTTCCCCGGGCAGCTCTGCGTTTGCGGGGCTGTGCGTGGATGCTGCCAGGCACCAGCCCCAGCGTGACACTGCGCCTTCTCGTCCTACCGCTGCGCAGAGCTCCAGCACGGGCGCAGCCGTCTCTCTCCGCTGTTTATTCTATGAAAGCACCTGGTTTATTTATATCCCCCCACCTCTTTTTTTTTTTTTTTTTTTTTAGCCTTCTTCCCCTCAGCCCCAGCTTAAGCGGGAGCCGGGTAGGAGTGACTGGGGAGGCGGAGGGCAGCAGGGGTGCGGGATTTTACGTCCCTTGAGCAGGTCTGTGGCAGGTCCGCGCCTTGCCCGGGGAGAGCCGTGCCACCCCAGGACCCGGAGAGGGGACCCCGTTCCGTCCGACCCGTTAGCTGCCCCCCAGCCCCCAGCTTTCCCAGCCGCTGGCCAGGCTAGCGGGCCGGGGGAGGAGGTGCGGGTTTTGCAAGTGGAAGCAAGGCGGGCTGGGGAGACTGAAAGGGCAAAACTGTGAAGCAGGGACCCCGCAAGTTCGGATTAGTTTTGCGACTTTGCCTTCATGCCTCGGGAGCTCAATTGATCTCTGTTTCTAGGGCAAGTTTTTTTGGGTTTTTTTTTTCTTTTTTTTTTTTGAAGGGGGGTGGGTGTAAAAAAAAAAATTCTTAAACTGTCTCCTTCAGCTCCACGTTTCAAATGCAAATCAGGAGATAGATTGGCTCCCGCCCCACCCCCTAGCCCGGCTCCTGATTTTTATCCAAAGGACTCCATCTGTATATCCTGTCAAGGAGGAGGAGGAGAGGCGGGGGGGGGGAGAGGGGCCGGCAGGCTCTTTGCTCCCTGGATCCCTTTTCAACAGCCACCGCTGGGTCTTCGGAAGGTACAAAGAGTCCCGGTGCCTCCTCCGCGTGCCCTCGGACGGAGCTGGCAGCCAGCTCCGGCCGCCGAGCGGTGATATCCCCTGCTCAGAGCAGCATCCCCACCTCCTCTGCCTTCTTCCCTCCCTCCTTCCGTCCCTCCCCCCCTCCTCTTCTTCCTCCTCCTCCCGCAGCCACGATCCGCACCCAGTCGGAGCTGGGCTTGGCACCGGCACCTACTTCTCTCTCCGTGTGCCCAGGGGCTGGCCGTGCCGTGCCGTGTCTGTGCCGCGGAGGAGGAGGAGGAGCGGAGCGGCGGCGCTCCTGTCTCCGCGGGTGCGGGCGAGTGCGCGGGCGGGCGCGCAGCCCCCATGCCAGGCAGGCGCCCCGCCGCCCGCAGCCCGGCCCACGCCTGGGAGCATCCCGCCAGCGCTTCGCCGCGGAGGCACCGTCGGCCCTTGGGATTAAAATACTCACCGCGCTGCGCAGCCGAGGCAGAGGGGGAGCAGGTAAGTGCCGGCTGCACCTGAGCCTTCCCTTGCTCTCCTCTCCCCCTTCCCCTCCCACGTAGGGAGACCGGAGTAGTTGCGGGAAAGGGCTGCGTGCGGTTCCTCTTCCCCGCCTTGCCCTGCGCCGCTGCCGCTCGGCCGCGGGGCTGTGGCTCTGCGGAGTCGGCAGGGCGGCGCGGTAAGTTTCGTTCTGCCCGTGCTCGGGGGGCGGCGGGGAAGCGGCCGGCGGGGCGGCCCGGGCGGCGCGGCCGGGAACGGCCGCGGGGGCAGCGGCACCGGGGGCGTCAGGGAAACCGTGGGAAGTAAGAGCGCCAGGGCTGTCTGTACGCGTGTGTACACCTTCTGAAAAATAAGAGAACAATAGCATCTCTCTGACTCTTTGGAGAACTCTCAGCGACAAGCAGAGAGGTGGGGTGGGGGAAGGGAGGACCACAGACCTGCAAAATACATGCAGCTCTAAGTCCTGACTGGCTCAGTCCTTCCTGCCAAACCATAGCGGCTGTCTTGTTTGATCGCGGAGTCCGGCACTGATGCTACAGAGCAAAAGATGACCGAGGCCAGGAAATTTCCCGAGTTACTTCCCTCCTTTCCTCCTTTTATGTCAAGGCTCTTTTAGAGTTTGCAAATGTTGGGATGAAATGATGGGAGCTTATTTCTTTGATTAGTATTCAGCTGGTAAGGCTAGCTCTGCAGTGCTTGCTCGTTTGATGCTGACCCTTCCCCCTCCGCCCCGTCCCCCTCTCTAGCCACATATCCACACACGGGCATGTCCTGCTTGCTTAAAACAGGTTGTGTGCACCGCCAGCAAGCGGTTTGTGATCTGGATCCTCAGACTTCTAGCTGCTAAACGGAGGAAAATACATCCCTTTTTGAGATAAGATTTAGCCTTTATGCTCGTGCTTTAAAAAGGTGAAGTAGTTCAGGTGAGCCAGGATCCGGCAAACGATGTCTTCCCTGGCAAACTGGGGGATTTAGGGAGGGATGGGAGAAGGAGACTAGTGAGGCACTCTGATTCTGGGAACTGAAATGTTGATACTTTAATCTTCTCCCATTGCAAGGATAAAATCTTGTGTTCTGATAGATAACTTCTCAAGTCAAAGCAGAGACTTGAAAGGACAGCATATACTTTATAGTCTTTCTAACAAGACATACTGCCTTGCCATTTTTCAGCTAAAATAGGTGATTGTACAGCTTTGCAGAAAATAAATTGCTTTTCCAGGACAAATAAGTAAATAAATAAAGGAGCCAAACTCTTAAGCATGGCAGTTTCTGAAACAGTCTCTCCTTGGCAGTGATGTGTGAATTTACTTTTCTACCCTTATTATATTTACTAATTGTTACTCTGTTACATTATTTAAATTTTGCAGGGAGTTGTTACTGGTCAAAACTAGATACTTATTCTGTTTCTGAAAAAGACCGGTCTACATAATTTCAGGTGAAGAGCCATTCAGATGGGCAAATTAGATTAGTAGCATGAAAGTTGGATAAGTAAATTAAGTTTACTTAGAATATAGCTTCTGAAGGTACAACAGGTCAACAGATAAAGATCGGTTGGGAAATCATGCTGGTTTGCTCTTAGCAACAGTTTTAAAGATGCAAAAGTGAAGTGAGGATGTTTAGAAATTATATGACTGCCTCATTAGAGCTAGTTCAGTGTATTATCTTCTTTGGGGGGAAAAAAGAACAAAAACCTCACTAAACAAATCCATAAAAACCTATCTAGAGACCAAATGTGACATCCTGTTTAAAGTCCTTGTACACACTTTTCTAGCTCTCCAGCCTGCAACTACCAGGGGATCTAATCTAGACACACTTCTTTGTTAGGGTCATGAAGAAAGGCTAAATAAGATTTAAAAAAACAACTGCAATAAAATCCACAGCAAGGGAAGAAAAGCAAAGGAGCTAAAAGCTGACTCTGACAACTTTTAATGTTAAGTATGTGAAACTGAAATATTAGGGAAATATCAAAGGTAATAATTTGAGCTACCATGGCATGTTAGAAGTGCCTGTCGGTTAATGTAACTAGAACCCCAAACATCAGTAATGTATTTTCTTGCAAAAAGCCATTAAAGACTGCAGTTTTAATCAGAAGGCATTTCACCCTTATAATGGGAGACTTTACTGTAATTAAAGGCTGATGTAGGTCATTAGAATTGTGTTAAGTCAGATGACAGCCTCACAACTCTCTTAAGTCTACTTTTATTGATTTAATAGCAAGGCACTCTTGATTATTTGCTATTGAATTAATAGCAAAGCATTCTTATCTTTCCATATAAAAGGGTGATTGTAACACACTTGTATAACTGCAGATTATCCATGAATTAACTGATAAGCAGAATGGGTATAGCATCCTTGTACATTTTCACCTATCCTTTTCATTTATAACTGTGTTTGTGTGCATGTTGTGTCCATACTTTTCTACGTTTCTTCAGCAGTCAGAGACATGACTGAAGAAAATCATTATTAACGCAAACCCTTTTGTCATTCTACTCTAAGTTAAAGTCCTACTTTGCTATAAACCTGGCTAAGCCTTTTCTCAAAGGTATCCAACTCACAAATTGACTCCAATGTCCAATGAAAACAGAAAATATTTTCAACTTCAAATGGTTTGCAGATGAATGTACTACGTGAGAGTCAGTTTTAGTGACAAGTTTGCTAGTAAGTTTCTGTGCGTGATTTTGGCGACTGGTTTCAAGATCTGATCTGCTCAGTGGCTGTTCAGTGAAGGCCTTTCCAGAGTCATCCAGTTTCCTCTAGTTTATTATGCATATTTATTTTTTTTTTTTCCACCCCATGTACACTTTCATTCTACCATTGGGTATTGTTTTCTTGTGGCAATAAAAATCATTAAATTCTAGCTGAGGTAAGGTGCATAAAACAGATGATGATTACTTCAGTTGTTCTTGTCAAACCAGGCTTAGCCTATGCAGTAATGCAGGAGTGCCTCCTCTGGGAATTCAGCGGTTCTGCAAGGAAGTCATACCTAGGTATTATGTGAAGTTCCTCAGGTTAAATGAAGCTGCAGAAATTGAGCTTGTGAAAATTTAAATATTTGACTTGATTGGTCACAGATATACAAATACTGCTAGCTTCTCTTTCCAATAACTGATCAAATTAGCATAATTCTTTCAGCAACTTAGTTCTATAAAATGTACCATAGCAAGGTGAAAAAACAACAGAACACTTTCACATGGAGGAAATTATATTAAAAAAAAATATAATTTTTTTTTGTTAATTTTTCTTGGGAGGAAAAGAAGAAACCTACAAACAACACTTGAGCCACATGCAATCTTATGATCAACTGCAGAGCAGTGTGAAACACCAAAAGCTGTTGCCTGGTTTTCTTTACACATTTTCTGAAGCTGTATCATTTATTGAAGTGTGCCTACTGTTTTTCTCTTGTCTCATCAGGTCCTTTCACCTGAGACAGAGGGTATTGAAGCAAGTTTAGTGTAACAGTGTCATAAGTTTGGAACAGTGATAGTTTTTTCCTTGATAACCAGATGCAGACTGCAGGATGTGTGCTACATTTACAGATCTCCCATGTGAATATTTAGGCCAGTTAGCGGTAGGAGGTTGTGGTCTGTAGTTGTAATGTCATCTGGCACAGGGAGTTAATAGGTTTCATTGTATTGCCTTGACTTGCAGAGCTCGTTTCACGGAAGGGTCCCCACCTCACTTGCTCTAAGGCATCTTCCTTTTTTCTTTCCTTTTTCTTTCCCGGAAAAAAGTGATAACCAGACTTTGCAATCTACACCATAATTAGACATGTTATCTTCTCTAAACCCTTTGTCTGAAGGATCACAGAGTTCCTGTGCCCGTGAGAGTCTCTCATGATATTTAGGATGTGTGACACTGAGAAGCTGCATGCTCATAACAAGACGGAATTTTCTCTGCCATGGAAAGTGACACCCTTTCTAATGGGTATTGTAAAATTGAATGTCAAAACATAAATATTTCGTTGGGGGTAGTTCAGCTGTCAGGGGGCTCACCTGCTGATTCCACTATGTTTAAGGGATCATGGTTCAAGATACAGTGGCAACAGTCACCCTCAGAATTATCTCAACACGCAGGATCTTATTTTATTGAATGACTAAAGTAGAGAAACACCACTCCTGAACCCTCCACCATGGGATAGCTGCGCACTACTGACCATGCTAAAGCAAGATTTACTAGCAGGTGTTGTCTGGGCTTTCTCAGAGAGTGAGGTCCAGGTTTATGCAGTATATTTTGCAATGGCATCAAAAATTGAAGTAATCCGATGAGAGGAGAATAATGTCAGGGGAGGTGAAGGGAGAGGCGGAGAGGGAAGGCAATAAAAGTGGAAAACTCTTCAGTTGCATCTTAACTGGATACCTTGAGCTGACAGTGACATTTTAAAATTGTGAAATGCAATCCAGGCTGGTGGAGTTTAGTAAGGGAAAAGGTTTTGGATTTCCAATTCCTTCTGAAGAATTTTGCACATTGGAAAGACTTTAGGACAATAAACAGTGAAGGACAAAATCCCCTGTTGGATTGAAGAGGTTGATAGGGAAATGATATGGTTCATGGATTAGACTGACACTGTGACAATGTGTAAATGGAAATCTGTAGGAATTTGCACTTTTGCTGTAAAGATTAGGTGGTACAAAGATGATCTCAAGACCCATCAGTGAATGGCTCTACGTGGCTAAGGAAATTTCAAGGGTGGCAAAAGAGAGCTTCCAAAACGGATGATATCAGAAGACCGAAGACATGTTCTGTCCGTATCTACTGGTGCTCACTGCTACACACAAACAGCATGGACCAGTCTTGATGAGTTGATTTAGAAATTATGGAGTGAAGCAAAATATTCAGAGAGATTTTCAGTGGGTGTAAATTACCCTTAATTGCTTGCAGTGAAGGGAACTATTCCTTAAAGCTGAGGATCTTATTCATGATCTAAATGTTTTCAACAAATCAAGATTGCCCCTCGGAGACAGTGCATAATAGTGTCTTTTTGACTCCAGCAGATTGTTTTGGCAAAGTAGAGTAGTAACATTTTTCAGATTAGCAGTGTTCACCAGAACTCTTCTGGTACTCGACTATGGCTTAAATACAGTTTAATTTCTATAGAGCAGGTGGGAGAAAATGTAAGTTTTATGGTATACGTTGAATGAGGTTATTATTTTTTCAGATGTATATTCTTCAGTCTGGTGTTTTATATATCAACCAGCTATTTAAGAACACAAGCAGAAGAGAGTAGATTTTTAGTGGATATTTGTTATGGTTGTTTTTTGTTTGTTTGTTTTTTGATTCTTATAGCTGTTCACACATACAGCGTTTTACTATTCTGGTAAGACATACCACATGCATAGTCCAGATCATATAACATACTCTTGGAAGTACATGCTGGTTGTTATACTTTATATTTTTCATATTTGTGATTCTCAGGGCTATCTGCAAAATAAATAGGCAATACAAGCTTAGATGTGAAAGGTAGATCACAGTGTTTTAAATATAACAGCAGACAAATTAATGTTATTTTTAAAGGCTAAATTAGTTTCTATGTAGGCAAAGTGGGAGTGAGGAGACAAGACTGCATTTGCTCCGGTTTGAGGAAGGGAGGGCTATTTTGGAGATCCAGAAACAAGATGTAAAGGTGCACTTACGTCCTCAGGTAATTAATGACATCAATTACAAGCGTAAATATTTCTCATTTCTGTGTATTCCGAGTCCTGTTTGTGCAGAAAGTGATGCTATTTTATAAAAGAGCATCTTTGAACACTAAATACAAAGCAGTTGCAGGTCAGATTTGCCTTCATTTCACACTCAAACCTGTAAATGCAGATGACAGAGAAGGCACTGGAATCGGAGCACTGCGTTCCCTCTATTGCTGTCCATGTTAGTCATATCTGCTTCTGCAAGTATAACCCTGAACACTGAAGTTACGTCTCGCTGAGGAAAAAGCCCCAACCCAACAGCACCTTTTAGTTTTCAGTTTTACAAATGCTGTAATGTTGCTTATGTGGACTCGCGGACTTCATATTTCTGGACTGCACAGAACAGTTGATGTTAAAGTGCTAGTTATGCTCGGACAGAAATATAAATTTTTTTTAACACATAACCATAAATATTCCATGTAAATATGTGTATTTAAATCATATGAAAAGTAGTGAAATGCAATTTAATAAATAGTTATTCCTAAACCAGAAGATTTTTAAATACCAGACACTTTCAGTTCTGCCTTGGGAAGTATCACATTCAAAAGGCAATGTGCTGAAAGAACTATAAATAAAAACCTTTAAAAAAGGGCTCTAAGAGGAATAGGAATTCTTATCCTGAAGAAGGGGAGGAAGGAAAGGAAGAGTGTTTAAGAGCAGAGAGTGCTGCCACAGAGTTGAATAAAAATAATTTGAATTCTAGAGACTGTGGTGAAAGTATTTGAGAATGAGTAAATGACAACATTTTTTTTCCAGGGCATGTGAGTATTCTGCTTTTCATCAGATTGTGCTGTCTAGCATATGGGCTGTTTTTCAGTTGGTATTTTGGGTGCGTTTTTCAGTTCTGTGCTGTGGTGTGTGGCTGGGGACAGTGGCACTCCATATGGTGGCTTTCATACTTTCCTGCAGGTGTAAAAGAAAGGATATAAGAGAACACTGTTCGAGATACAGGTTAGAGCAATTCTAGGTCTGAAATGTTTGTTCAGAGCAAGACATTTCAAACTGCTTAGTGGAAAGACTCTAACATATTGTAAATGTTTTACTGACATTTTTTAAGAAAATCCATTCCGTATTTTTATCTCTGTTAAATAACAATCTGCTACCTCTTTGAAATAAACTGACAGTTTATCAATATCAGATGTCTTTAATCTGATGTAACTTAGACACAGAGAGGGAAATTTAAGGGTGCGTAAACAGCCTCTACTACAAACAAGGTTTATCTTATTAGAACTGAGCGGTAGGAAGTGAACATATCACTGAAGAAGCACAACTACTCTCCTTAACAATCATGGCAGCCCCCTCAGTAATTACTATGTCGTGTGGTCATGATTTACCCCAAGAGCCAGATCAAAACTGAACTATAACTAGTTGGGATTAATCATTTTAAACTATAGTTTGCTAGCGAGGATGACACCTGTGTGTTAATCCCATCCTGAAAAGAATCTTGGTTCATTTGGAGAGATGTCTTACAACTGTAACATCACATTTTGGAAGTTAGGGTCTGTAGGTAAGACTTTGCCTATTCTCTTTGTTTTGCCTGTAGGGAGACACTGGATTTTCACATATGGAAGCTTTCAAATTGCTGCTGCTTAGCAAACACGCTCAGTGGGTTTGTGGTTTATCCCACCAGTCTCTAAGCAAAGCCTTTCTGGTGCAGGGCAGTACCACAGAAGGGATTACTATAAAAAGGCTTTAAATACAGTCTGTAATCAGACGCTTTTTATTTGTTCCATGTTTCTGCCCTCTAGGTACCTTTAGCAGCATGATGCATAGACGTTCTTCAGCTAAAAGAGCCTGACATACTGAAAACGGATATCAGAGATCGCATTTCACTAAGTTTTAACGCTAGTGGGTAAAGATAGAACGATAATCTGTCTAGAGCGTTTAATGTGTATGCAATTTGATGGCTAGCCCTTTTCGATTAATTAAATGTAGAAAGGATGAAATCTTCTTTCTTCCATGGCTTCCTAAGTAGCAGCGGTTCACTCTTAATGAATGCCTTGTTATCTGTTTTAATTTCATCCTCATTTTCACCTTGTGTTTGGCACTTCTTAAATACATCTCGTCTGCCTCATTGCTCACTCTGACAAGGAGGATGCCTGTTTCAGAGTGAGCACTGCTTACCCAGGGTTAATGCAGTTGATTCCCCTGAAAGGCAAAGCTATGTTTGATTCTAACTAACAGAACTTATACTTTTAAAAATGTTATACCAAATATACATTTTTACTTGGCCAGAGAGGGCTCACAACTGTAAAAGGCAGAAAAAAGACAGTTTAAGTACTGAGGGTTGAGATTTTTTTTGGAAAATGATTATTTTTTTCAGTGAGTTCAATCAGTTATTAAATGACCAAGATTTTGAAATAAAAATGGACAAGATGCACAAAAAAGACAAAAAAATGTGTTAGTGCTGAAAAATCCTTTATCATTAAATCAAGGTTTCATTGAAAACACAAAATCACATTATCCTCTGATCTTCAGGAACATATTTGCATATAAGTATATAAACATGCTTCTTACTATGCCTGACATTTGCTTTATGAATGTTGTAAAAATGAGTCGGGAGACTCTAAAGGCTTTTTAGCAGATCAGATTCAGATCAGAACAAATCATAATATCTGGTATAAGGTAACTAAGAATCAATCAAGTTTTTCCAGTTCTTCTTACACTTCTTTATTTTATTTTTCAGTTATATGGAAGAGAATTAAGCTAGTATATGTCCTTGCCACTAGTACAACTTCCTGCCTGTAGCTGGTTTGTAATTATATCATGATAATGGCAGGTAAAGCAGACTATAGCAGACAGAGCAGGAGAAAGCAAACCAAATAACTGTAAATAACTACACTTGCTTTGATTATTTCAAAGAGAAAATTTGTACTAGGGAAACTGGAGTATTAACAGAACAGTCACGAGGAAAATTTGTAGCTAGAAATACAGATGTATCAGCAGTGGTAATGCCATCCAAGGAATGTGCTCTGAACTCTCTGAGACTTATTATGTAAACTCTACCGTGTTGACGATGATGAAAAAAATCATAAATAAACATTTTTGATGTGTTATGGGAAAGCTGCTAAGAATTTGCATTCTTTAAAAAAAGAGAAATAAGTCTCTGACAACAGTTCTTGTCTTTTTCCCGGATAGGTACCTATTACACCATTCCTTTGGTGAAGACTATTCAGCACTGGTGACTTCTTCCAATCGACCACGCCAGAAATATTTATCTTTGGACTCCCAGCTGACACCCTGCCCAAGGCTAGAGCTACTGAGACAACTGGAATTGTGCCCACTCTTGTCAAGGCTTTTTCTTTCACGGAGAAAAAAAAAAAAAAAAAAAGATGAAGTTCGGCAAAGTGGAGTTCTGCCATTTTTTGCAGATACTAGCTCTTTTCCTGTGTCTTTCTGGGATGAATCAAGCAGAGCTCTCAAGGTCCAAGTCAAAGCCCTACTTTCAATCAGGGAGGACGAGAACCAAACGCAGCTGGGTGTGGAATCAATTCTTTGTGCTGGAAGAATACATGGGTACAGACCCACTCTATGTAGGAAAGGTAGGGGATTTAAACAAACTTTGGAGGGTGCAGATGCTTGCTTTTTGACATGTTTATATTGTGCAACCTGAAAAATGTAATTCTGTCAGCATGGTTGACTTAAGACAGGATGGGACAAATTTTCATAGTTTGAAAAAGAAACAAGTTGAACACTTCAAAACAGCAACATATTACATTCCTGATTCTTCTGGTAATTTTCATTAAGACCTCTACATATTAGCTATGCTTCGTTAAAGGAGTACGATAATGAAAGTGTTTTACCACCATTGATGCAAAGAAAATATTTTTTACTAATATTATATGTATTGTTTTTTTACATACGATTTGAGAAACATAATGGTGAATATTGTTTTATAAGGGCTAACAGCTAGTCTCAGAGAATTAAAGTTCTGTGTTATGTTGTTTACTCTCTAAAGATCAGCACTACTGAAGGCAAGGGAGAAGAATCAGGCATCTGGGGGTGTGACAAGTGAAAAGGAGGGCATGTCTGCATTACTGCTTTGCTTTGACGTTGCCTGGCTGGCAGATTGGCACCTTGGGGGCCTTGCTGCCTTCCCTGCATAGCACAGCCTTGTGGCTTTACCTTCTCTCTGATGGGCACCAGGCCAGTGCAGAGCAAGCCTGTAGCTCAGGGCATCCCAAACGGCTCATTTCATGCGCCCGTCGCTGCACGTGGAGCACACTGAACACAGCTGTGAATCCGGGCCTTAGCTCATTCACTGCCTTCTGCTGGTGGCTAATATGCTTCCTTCAGCAATTATGAAGGAAAAAAAACCAACCCCAAACAAAAAACCCTCTTGTGTTTCCATGTAACATTTATGTGTAATCATCTTATTGAAAGAGAAACCCATTTTTCTATATAATATCAGAATCAATAAATAGTGTTTCTCATTAAAATATAGCAAATGCGTAGAAAACAAGGGAGTGACAACATTTAGCAAAATAGCGTGCTCACAGAAAAGGAGATAAAGTAATCTGAAATCCACCACTTCAAATATATGAGTGCAATGAATTTCAGCTTACTTAATTCATCCTGCTGAGACAAAAACCTTGATGTTTGTGTTAACAGTGAAGCACTTAGAATTTAATCATGCCAACTGAATAATCAAGTTAAACAGGCAAGTGTTCTCATGATTACAGCTGTGGTTGTGTTTAGGTGTTTTTCTGAACGGGGGCCGGTACTTTGCACAATTAAGCCCTTAAGAAAGATGTGCTGGAATCAGAAATATCATCTCTTACTAGAGCGGTCCTGAAAGTTTTTTTAAGTTCTAGGTTATGTATCAGTTTCTTTTCTGATGCCATGCAGCTGCTGCTTGGCTTTGTAAGTTTTGTCTTTTAGGAAAATTTGTTCTCAAGCTGGAGCTTCTCTTGTGCCTCTGGAAAATGGCATATTTGGTGTTCTTGCTAAGTGATAAAAAGGGAAGTGTGGCTTACAAGTTAGAATTTCTCTCCTGGAAATGAAGTGTCTTTAAACACTCAACTGAAGACTGCTTTTGATCTGTAGCGATTCCTATATTCATTCAATTGCTTTATTATGGCCAAAGATGCCGTAGCACTAGAGTACATGATATTTGCATGTATGTGGTTATTTTTAGCTTCGCAGTCTGCTCTTTCCTGTCCTTTATAGGAGTCCTAGAATTCATGAGCAGATATCTTCTGAAAAGCAAACCTTTTTTCCTGAAACAGTTTGTGCCCAGCCTGCTTTTGCATCAGCAGTAGGAACTGTTGGCTCAAGAACTCACATTTGTACCAGCAATTCGTTTTGTAGGAAAAGCACATAAAAATTTGCACTTGCAAAAGGAAGCCCATCTTCCTGGAAACAGAGCCCTTGCTGAGCATCTTATAAGATAAGACCTGCCCAGTTCCTAACCTTCTCACTGGAGAGGCTTTTTACTGTGTGGTTCCTGAGGTGCAATCATGACCGAAGCCGCATTCCCACGCAGGAGAGCAAAGAGGTGAAGAAGTGATTTTCTTTCTGTATGTTAACATATTACGTGTCACACCGCTCTGAAGTGAGCAGCAGTCATCTTCCTCCCCCTCTTCTCTCCTTAAAAATATTGCTGTTCTTGTTTCAAACCCTTTTCAGTCAGGCAGGGACTGAGAAGACCAAGATTTGGATAGGAAGGTTGGTGGTGTTGGGATTTTTTTTTGGTGTTACATTTTTGGGGTAGGAGAAGTTTTTTTGTTGCTTTTTTGGTTGTTTTTTAATTTTCTTTCCCTTTGGTGAGGAAGCTATGGCAAGTAAAGAGCTGGCATAACTCAATTCTCTCACCAAGTGAAGTGGAAGCAGTAACCAGACTCTGCCTCATGTTCTTGCAGAGTGCTCTGCTCCTGGGAAGGTCGGTCCTGCACTGCCTTACATTCAGGGTGCTTTGCAGGGTGCCAATCTAACTGCACGTGCAGGAACTAGGAACCTTCCTTCGGATTTTAAGGGCTGTGAGGTAAAAATGCTTCAGAAACACTCAGGCAAATGGAAATGCAGTAGGGAATATTTTCTCCCCACCACTATTCAGTTTTACAAAGCCCTAGGCAATTCTGTTTGGAAGGAAGCATTCAGAGAATAGACCACAAATCATTCACGAGTCATGAAATACCAATGTTAATTTCACGTTGAGCATTAACTCTGTCCTCCTGGGTGTGTGCATTCTGACACTTTAATTACATGATCTTGCAGGCTAAAATCCTATTCCTTTTACATAATGCAACAGGATTCCTGTTCACCTCAGCAAGATAAGTCTTTCCTTAAAATAATTTTTCAATGGTTTCATGCTTGTTTAACAAGACTTCAGATCCGTACCTGAGGTATACCAGCCTTCTTTCTTGCATCCTTGACATGCAATTATTGGCAGGTTTTTTTTTTTCTTGGTTGGTTGTTTTTGGGGTTTGGTTTTGTTTTTTAATTTTTTTTTTCTTGAGGCAGCACAGGGGCCTGTTTCTCACATCACTCTAGAGAAACCACTGAAGGAGTTCCATTAGTTTTACATTAATAGGAGTCAGAGGTGACTGAGGGTGGTGTGGTTTTTTTTTTTTTTTTTTTTTTTTTTGTAACGTAGGTCTTTCCTCTCTGTAGTATGAATTTTAATCATCTTGGATTCAATCCTGAGTAATTCTGAGTGCCTCTGGGGAGGTGCTTAACATGTAATCAGATTGTGGACTGAACCATATACAATTTCTTTATGTCTCTCAGCACAGCATATGTTATGTTCACTTAAAGGGCTGAAGCATTTAACTATTCAGTACATTTACCTGTTCAGATAGCCACTGTTATGTTCCAGACATGCCATGTAGCGAGATGAGGCAGTTAACTATGATGCTAATTCAGCTAGAAGCATAGGTGGCCCCTGTTTTCCAGAAGATGTTTACTATTGCTTGGTAATATATTTTGTGAAATGCCTTACTCCGTATTTTGCATATAAATTACTTTAATGGAATCTATTTGGGCTTAAAAATAACGGTACAGAGCAGTTTTAAATTATTCAATGCATAAACACCTAAAATTAGAAAAAGGTACATGTTATTATATTGAATATTTGAAAAGCTTATACAATCTTGTAATTAAAGTCTATATGGGTACACACTGGCAAAAAGGGGTGTAGTTAAAGTAGAACTTTAAAATTCTGTTGATATATTTTTTGGTTTTGTTACGTAACTATCAGACATCCAGAGTTTGATTTTTGGTTATGGCAGATTTTTTTTTTTTTGGTTGTTGTTGTTACTTTATTTTTTTTTTAAATTTCATTTTACATGTTCTGCTGCAAGAGTGTCAGTCTCCTCAAACGCATCACAATGACACACAGTCTCAGCCAGCAATCCTTTAATTTTTCTTGTTAAAAAAAATAAAAAATAAAAAGAAGCCACAAATAAACCTGAAGAAATGAAACAAAGCTGTGATTCAAACCAAAGCTCATTTTGCAATGTCTCTAAATCTAGTTGTAGTTGAAGACAGGGACAGTTTTGAGCTCTTTGCTGGGCTCAACACTTTTTTTTTTTCTTTTTTTTTCTCGCCTGAAACTTCACTAAGATATGAAGGACTGAAAATAAAAGAGCAAAAGACATAGGCTTGATTGAGCACAAACCCCAGAAGTCGATATTTAACTTTGAGAGGCTCACTGGTACTTCTCAAAAATAACACTTAGGACTTGTAAGGTACCCTGCATGTAGTTGTTACTTATAATGCACAGAGAAGGAAGGCATAGATCTAACCTGCATATTCTAGACAGTAGAATCAAGAAAAAAAGGTTAAATGAGTGGACTAAGAGCACGTAGTTTGTTAGATCTCACAGTTATTGCCTTCCAATTCCATTTTACCTGCCTCTGTTTTCCTTCTGTTTTGAGATGAAAAGGCTTGTTGGATTCAATTTTCAAACATGGACCAAAGTGCATAAAAGCTAATATTTGCATTATTGTTTTCTGGAGTAGTACAGAATGAGCAAAGCATTTTAAAAAAATGCAGGGAACTTAAACATTTCGTAGAAAAATGGTGCATTTAAAAGAAAGTACAGATTTGTGCCAAGGCAGGGTGGGGAAAGGGCTTTTTGTGCAGCAAAACAAGTATGTGTTATTGTCAGCACAGAGAGTGGATTGTTTTCTGCAGCCTCATCATTTTTGAGGCAAGGAGGCTGGACAGGGAAGGATACTGTTTTTTTGTATTTGTTTTTTTCTTTTTCAAAGGTATTGGTGAATGTGTCAGCAGGGTGACAGAATTATTCATGTATGATGCTTATGTGGTGTGACCTTGTATCAAGCCATACAGTTGCAGTAAGAAGTAGGGCTGTTTTCGTAGATCATAACCTGACACTTCCCGATGTGGATGAGGACTTTTTGACTGCCTTTGATATTAAGTGTCTTTGCTAAAATACTTTAAGGTAGTGAGTAGTGTGGAAGCGCTGGCCAGTCAGTCACACTCAGACTGATATGTGGGAATATCAGCTGCTGAGAAACTGAGGGAACTTCATCTGTGGTGAAAGAGCTGAGAATCTCCAGATAGATAGAAATTAGCCCCAGCAGCTTTTCATCTCTCTAGAAATTCCACTACAGCAGTTTTACTGACACTTTGGGAAATGGAGAGGAGATGGGGTGAAATTTTAAAGGCTAAATGTAGGTAAAAGAGACCAGGCTGCCTCATTTGCAGGTAACAGAGTAGGAGGTGGGTTGGGTGGGTTGAGTTGCCCTCTTTTGGAGGGCACTCTCCCTCCCACTGCCTCTGGAGGCAACCCAAGGGGACCTGCACTCTCTGCCCAGCCTCAACCTGGGGTCTTACCCCTTCTCACCCCTCCTCACCCCTCCAAGGGTCCTGCACAGGACAAGTATTCATGTCTGATCTGCAATTAAGCTCCCGGCTGAGAGTATTTACAGTTCTGCAGAGGTTTTTTTTTAAAATATTTTTTTTATTCCCTCCCTCTTCCCCCCAAGATACTTTGGGGAAAAAACCCAAACAAACCCAACTCAAACCAACTATTTTTCATCTGTCTTTGTGAACACTATGTGGAGAACAAAGATGGTGTAATAACTCAGGGAGAAACTTCCCCTTTGTAATATTTTTTGCTCCTTTTCTATTTATGTTATCTTTACTTTTAGCACAATTTTTGAAGCACTGTTGTTTTATATACTCCCAAAAGGCCATTTATGAAAGTGAAAAAGCAAATCTGCTGTATTTCTGTAATTTATCCATCTCAGGAACTCTTTGTTGTTCTGTGCTTTGAAAATTGATAACAGTTGACCTTTTAAGTAAAATGGGACATGCCATTCCTGTCAACTTTTTTCTACCACAAGTGCTGCAAATGAAACAAATGAATAGACAAATAGTCAAGTCCTGCTTACCTGTTTTGTGGACTGAACAGGTCTTGGTGAAGGGATGCTTCAACTGTACAGCAGTGGTATGAATTTACCATCTCTGCTTGTACTACACAGTCACTAGTAGCACACACTTTTCTTCATGTGATAGTCACTGTGGGCTTTGCGTTATTCCATGATTTACTTTGTTTGGATTACCCTGAATAATTGAGAGCTGACTGACAATCTGAATGTTTCCTACTTAGCATGCAGGGCTAAAGTGTCTCTGGGGAGAACGGTGAGATTAAGGCTTACAGGAAGAATTATCCAAAGGGATAACCTAAAATCTACTGCTTTTTACTGGTTGATTTCATTAGCCTGCACAGCTATAGTGTAATTTCCTCTTTCCCTCTTTATAGGAAGTTGTCTTCTCACATAGCTGAACAGATACAGAAATGAGTTTTATGCTGGGGATTTAAAGTGATGACAATTTCACATGCTCAAGCACTAGAAGACAATTTGTATGTAATTTCATTATTAGAAGTGATAATAGAGTTGAGAGACTTATGGTTGGATACTGAACCAGAACATGAAGCTTTTTGATCTTTTAGTACAATATAGAACATTGATCCTTAGCATGTGGCATTACAGAGGAGGAAGGTTAGTGAAGGTGATGACAACATCTGCAAATTAAGTAGCCCTCACTGCAGCTTTTTATTCAATGGCACAGCTATGCTATTTATATAATTCTGTAATACCAGTTCTGTATTTCAGTAGACTAATAGGGTCTACCTGCAGTGCTCTGCTCTGAATTTATTTTGGACGTTATTTAAAACTACATTTTATGGGTCTCTGGCAAAATAGAAAAACAAGAGTAGAAGCTAATTTTGTAGCAATACGTAGATGCAAGTCTCCTGTATGCTTTGCTGCTTATCAGAAAATGCCTTCTTTTCATGACAGCATGAGATTTACAGTTTTGATGTCAGTCAAGTTCATGCTGCTTCAGCTGACTTTTTAGCCATATTCTGACATTTCTTTTCCTTTTCATCTGTTGAGCTTGTTGTTAGTCCTCTAGTTCATGCTATTGTCTGTCACTCAATATATGGTTTTACCTCCATCCTCCAGTCTCACAGTTGTGGATTAATGGTGTTGGAAATCCAATGCTATAAAACTAGGGTTACCAAGAATAGTATTTGCAGTATTCTAGGGCTAAGGAAGCCTAGTCACTAACCAAATCCCCCACAGTGCAGGCAAACAAAACCCCTGCCCTAAGGCAGTGGTCTTGTATGATAAGAGAGAATTGTGGGTTAAGAAGCAATGCCAGAACCCAGAGAAATATGGAGACATTATTCAGCATCCCAATACTAGCTTGAGAACAATATAGTTCTTTGCTGTGAAGGTAGGATATTATTTGTTCTAAAGATGAGAATCATGCAACGTTTTTTAAACACTATGAACAGATAACAGGGAGTCCTTTCCAGCCTTTATTTTCCATCCTCTATGGATGACAAGTTAGTTGAAATTTGTAAGTGTGGATCTTTTTGATATCTATCTTAGTACAAGGCTAATTCTTCTTTCAGACCAGTGAAGATAAAGGACATTTTTCCATTGCTTTCAAAAGATCAAACTACATATGCTTTAAAGTTTTGCATCTTGTAGCTGTCTTGCTACTTTTTCCATGTTGCCTTTTTTCTTATACCTGTACTGTTAGACATAAGTGTCTGTCTACAGACCCATTGGGCATTCATTCCATGTATTTAGTATTTTCTATGTGCCACAGTCTAAAAGTGCTGCCAGGACTATTGCTGCCTTGTCACAATCCTTCTGCTGAATTTCTTCTTTGCTCTATGCTACTGTTGTGCTGGGGTTTTTGGTGGGGTTTGTGGGGTTTTGGTGGGGTTTGTGGGTGTGGGTTTGTTTTTTTTTTTAATATTACACTGCACTTCTCAGTTCTTTGTCTTTTTTTTTTTTTTTTTTTTTTTTTGAATAATCACTTAATAAAATAATACCTGTGTACACATGCCAGTTTTTTTGGTGCTCCCCCAGTTAAGGCGAGTACTTGGGACATCATACTTAGAGATCCTGAAAAAAATCAAGGAACGGTTCTTTCATGTCCTATAAGTTGGCTTTTACGTAAATATACTGATGATAAGTGCTGGAGAAAATTCTGCAGCATAATCTTTTTCTCTTAGCATTATGAATTTCCTTGGAAGAAGTGGCTGAGTTAAGTGCTAATTGTGGAAGTGCTGAGAGAAGAATACACTAGGTTAATACACTAGGTTGTTCACTGCCTTCGGAACAACTGTTAGCTGCCTTATGTTACCAACATCTTCTCTGTCACTTTTGCACTGGAGGAGACACTTGTTGTTACGTAAATTAGAGACAAGTAGCTCTCAGAGAAAGCAGTGGAGTTTATGCTCTTAAGAGAGCCCTAACTCTGTTCCAACTGTCCAAACCATGGTCATGGTATGAATACCAGCCTACATCACAAGCATAATTTTGAGAAGGTCGTAATGTTTAATCTCTCATAGCTTTAAAGCTGTAAGGAGGATCAGCCAGTTAAAAAGAGAGGGGTTTTTGATTACATAGTATTAAAAATATGTTGTCAACATCTAACTATAGATCACTTGACCCCAGTCTATAAATGGGAACCACCTTAACCTTCCCAGGCTAAGTGTAAATTTAACCAATGAAGAAGCTCTATTGACAACAGGAGAGTGCATCACGAAAATGTGCTGATCACCAAAATTAATAAATATGCTCATAAAATTATGCAATATATTTGAGTTCTTGCAGATGTTTTTGACAGCTAAAAAATTACTACAAATAATAATTCCTTCCATATTCAAACATTTGCTGGCGTTATAGCCATGTGCTGTTGCAAAAGGAATATTGTTAATTATGTGGGTGTAAAAAACATATAGTACAGTAGTAGTACTCTATAAACCATAAACAATATAGCAAAGAATAAATGTTATCTTATCTTTCAGATAAATAGGAATACCAAGACAAATGTAGCTCTTTTGCGTATATTAGTTCACGCAAAAGTATTCATGTACCAGAAAATGCAAAATATGCCTTACTGACTCAGTCTTAGGCTCTTTTTTTCAGAATGCTCCCCTGGGAGAAGGAGGGACTTCTAAATATTTGAGAAGGCAACAAAAGTTTCTTAATATATGTTGTTTATTTTGTTATGATGTTCATAGAGTAACTGAAGATTTAATCCAGAATCTTGAGATCAGTTTTATTGACTCTAGTAGACCATTTGAGAATATTAATTTTAGAATACAACTATTTGACCATTTTAAAATTGAATTTTTAACTGATATTTTATTCTGTAAGTAGTAAAAGAGGAATACTGAGGACTGAGTGATGAAAGAAAGCAACATATTCCACATTTTAACAGTGAAAAAAATAGTTACTTCCTTTCATATAGTCATATAGAGCACTGAAAACGTGCTTTATGGGGTTTCGTATGAATGAATAGGGTATACGTTGAGAACAGCTAAGGGCACTTCGACATAATGTTCTACCTACACCACAGGAGATTCTTTGGCCCTCTCTGAGTAGAAAGAAATAAATTATGTTGTTTTCCAGGTGATATAAGGAGATTTTGCTGCATGAATCCCACAAAATGTTACCATAGTCATATTGTCCCCTTTAGTTTTCTTGTTTCTGTAAATCATGAGAAATTACCTTGAGGACTATAGAGACATGCTATTTTGTTGCTGTGGAGTGCACATAAGAATTGAGCCCACATAGTTATTTTCCATTTGAACTGCTTCCAAAATAAGGAAAATCTGGTACTTGGGTACATGTGTAAGGAAGATAAGCTGCTTAAACATTTCATACTGAGGTACCAAATTGTAACCCTGCTGACTAGGAAATAAAGCAATTCATTTTCCTTACAAGGTAGGCAGGTGCAGTGTTAGGCAAAGTTTAGTTTGTTATTCTGTAACAATGAAAAGTTTTCAGATACAGTTGAGAAAAGAAGGTGGTCATTTCTTAAGTTTTCATAATCATGGTATAAATGTAATGCCATAAATTAGCACAATACTTAACTTCTCTTTCTTATACAATTTACACACATTATACAGGCAGAGTTAGCATTTGTGAAACTACTTGATGCATTTCCTATGTTTCTTTTTTAACTTGTAGGGCTATAATGCTACATAGTGTTTAATTAAAAAGTGTTAAAGAATTCCATTTGCTCCTGGGTATTCATAATCTTCATGCACATGTAGACTGTTGTCCTCACCCATCTTTTACCCTTTAACGCTTATGTATTGCTTGGCTAAGCAACAGTTATCTCACACTTTTTAAAAGTTTTCCTCATTAGTCAGCACTGCATCTTTACTGCTTTATTATTCATTCCCTTTATTTTTTCAGTATCTTCCTGACAATAAACAGCCACGAACAAAAGCACTCTATTATACCTTCTGCTAAACAGGAAATAAGCCAAGTGAAACTGTTATTTCCTGTCTTATTGTATGTTTCAAATTCCACAATGCATGTTTCTCTCTTTGCAAACTCATCTACTACTACTCTGAGGATCTCAAAGCCTTAATGCTTTTCTGTTTTATTCTTTCTACTGAATCAAGTATACTCCTGAGTGTGTATCAATCCCTCTTGAAAAAAAACCAGAGAGCAAAGGAAATGACAGTTGTTTAAAAAGTTGTTTCAATTTATCTGATTTCACTGATAAACTAAATGAAGCCATGTCAAGGGACATTTTATGGAGGAAATCAGCAGGAACTGGAAGGATAGCAGTAATGCATGAATGTGTATATATGTATAGGAAATAATGGAGGTACCTTACACTGAGGAATAATTCCTGCTTGTACTGACACATTTATTCAATTCAGATTTATCTTAAGATTGAAAGAAAATGTAAATATTCTAGTCTTAATGATTTTTAGTACAGGAAAAAAAGAGATTGAAAAAGTTTAAAAGAAGAAAAATGTCCCAGAGAGTGTGAGAATGCAAGGCTTGTGATAAAGCAATATGCTATGTTTTTCTTACCCAGAGCCTCATGTAAATCCAAAAAGAACATACCAAAGAAATCAACGAAAAGATTAGTTTAGATTAAGGTATAACAATCATATGTATAGGCCTTGATTCCCTTTGCTCTTTGCTAAGGATGCTGTATGCATGTGTATGGGGCATATATTTGTTTAAGTCAGATCAATCCACTGCACAGGGGTTCTAGAAAGGCATTTTAGGTACCAGTGTTAGCTGACTTAGTTATGTTAAGACAGATGGGAAGGAGAGCATCTAGCCAGAGATTCAGTAACACTCAAGTCTGAGAAATGTGCAGGATACTCAGTCTGTTAACTAGCAGATGTAGTTGAAAGGGACAGAAAGGTAAGTAAAGCTCATTTGTAATTGAAAGAAGATGCCATGTACAACAAGGTAATCTGATATACAGGACAGCAGCAAAATCAAATACCATCAAGACAAATACTTGCAGAAAGGTGATTTTATGTTTCTTTTCTGGGAACAGGGAAGCAAAGGATAGAGAAGGAAACATGTAAGTATTTCTTATAAAACACTACTAGAGAGGACTAGAGAATTCATAATTTGACACAAATAACCCTAAAATGTGAGTGACATGATGCCAAACAACATAGGACAAGAAAGAAAAGCCTTTCATCCATACACATTCCAAGAATTACTGGGTCAAGCTAGAATGTGGGTAAGCAAAAGAGCAACACGCAGATCTGGAGAAGTCCAAGCAAGTCTGACTCTCAGCAGATGGACAGAAGGATGCAAATACGTGCAGCTGTCAAGGCATCAGCTGAGCCATGTCCAAATTAAGAGCTGAAAATCAAAAGGATTAATGCTCTGGTCTTCCACTAAGGAAAGCAACCCACAACTTACAAAGTAAATTTGTGTTTGGAGTTAAGGGGATGAAATAATGACATTCGTGGGTTTTCTAGGTCTTTCATAAACCCAGTAGACATCTTTCCTTCTAGACTGGTATTTTGACATTTGTCATTTTGTGCATCTATGTTTCCTTCAACCTATTTATGGGCTACATGGGAATTTTGTCTTGCAGATTAATTTCAATGTCCCGTCAAGAATAGATTTTGTTCTATACTGTGTAAGCCATGGTGTTACATTCAACAGTTTCTCTATTATTTTAGTAAGTACAGCTGGGTAGAAGATGATTCTGCTAGTTCCAGAGTGGGTTTTTTTTCCCAGTTTTATTTCTAGAAGCACAAAATTAAATCAATGACTGCTTTTTCACATGGGATGAAGCAGACTGAGGGCCAAGGTGCTTTGTCTTGCTTCCAAAATATCCACCAAGTGGGCAATGAGGCTTTGAGGGAGGCAGAAAGATTAAGATGTCCACCTTGATGACAGATCCTTCTGATACCTTTAGAAACATAAGGGTCTGTATCAGCAGACTGCACTAAAAATGCAAGATGTTTACCTTTGTTTCTAAAATAATTTTTTCTTCTATGTATTTTTCTTCTGCCCACCTTCCAGTTCTGACCATTTCATGCTTGCTTTGTACTACCTTTAAACTGCAAAGACCAATTTGGAACACAGTTTTGATCTGTAGCAAGATGAGCTAACAGGTTGTGGATCAGATTCAATTCTCCAGAAAATTACTTTGTAAGGTAATTAGCAAGATACAGGGGAACCATGCTGCAGCTTAACCATCAAGGTCAGAAGATTTAAGCTTATGACAGTGAACAAACTGATCAGCAATATCTTAAATGTTCTGGAGACAAATGCTCTTGCACCTGTAAATGACCTTTACTGATAACAGAACTCTGACAGAACTAGTACAAGTGCCATTGCAGAGAATAATGGGGTGAAACCAGATCTTTCTTTCCCATAATTACTTGGATCTGTTGGAAATACAAATACAACTGATGATGAATATTACATCAGCAATAAAGTAAGATAGATTTTCTTAAACTCTAAACCAATAAGATATTATTTAATAAAGTTTGTCAGAGGATAACATTATTCTATGAATGATGTTTTGGAAGGCAAAGTAAGTTGTTCAGCTCTTCATACTCCTGAAGTTGTGTGTCTCATTAATCAACAAACCCTTCCTGATACTTTGCTGTGAAGTTGGGTCAAGGAAAACATTCAATACTGTCAATTTTTTGTACCTCAACTGAAGGTTAAATGCCTTCAGGGTGGATTGTGGTACTGTCAGAAGAAGCATCAAGTTGCCGCATGGAAAAGGCAGCTCAGGGCCATGAGTCTTCACATTGGCTTATAAACCCTGTATGTCTTCACCAAATACAATATGATGGTCTAATATGTGTCTGACTGTTTACAGAGTAGCAGAAAATTTGCTCTTAAAAGTGACTATGTAAAATTATACTTTGTTATTTAGTAGATGTGTGTCACACCTGCCTGTTCTGGTGATAATTCTTTTTCTACTTACTGCTATTAGTCCTGCTGAGCTAACACAGCTGAGAGACAGCAAACTGCATTCTATTATTTCTTGAGTGTCATCCACAGACGTGTTTATTATATTCCACTGACTTACACCTGCACAACCCAGTTGTAAGCTGTGGGACCACACATTTTTACAATGAGAATAGAATCTTAAGATAGCAGGGGTTTTACTTACTTATGTAACTGGAGGCATAATTCATCTTCTGGAAAGACAGAGCTTGTCTTTACAAGACTCAGCCAAGTTTGCAATGCGAACACCTTACATATGACTTGACCACTGAGTCTATTTTAAATGCAGGTCATGGAAAGACATTGCTGGTTTTATACTACCACTTTTCATCATGCAGCACACTAATAGAAAGCCTTTTTACCATCTTAATACCTTTTTTATGATCCAATTGGTTTATTTGGTTAATTCAGTTTGTTCTTTGCCAATTAACATTGAATTAACTAGTAATTGAACAACTACTATCCTTCCACTTGTGCCGTACTTTTGTCTATATATGAACACAATAACATGGCTCTATTACTGAACTGACATCTTTCTCTTTGATAAAAATTGGAGAATTTAATAGTGCATTCTGGTTCCTTTATTCTCTTATATAGCTATTGTTTTTGCCTTCCAGTCTTCCACCTGTTTTAAAAGTAGCTGCAGAACAGACTGAAGGGTATTCCTTATGTGCTGTCATAGGCACTGACCACGAGTGTTTGATCACCTCTGTGAACAACATGCTTTAGAGTTTCTCATGTATTTTTCACTGAAAACAATTTAAAAAAACCCTCTGAACAATGTTTTTGCCTTCTTGTAAATTTTATTGAATAGCTATGAATAAAGACTAATGGAAAAAACAAAAGAGGAAGAAGCAATAAAAAGGGTGTATGTAGGAAAAAATAAGCCAATACTAGCAAACCACAAATTCCCAGAAGAATAGAGGATCTGTGGGACCATTAGAAGGACAAAGGATTCACCAGTTAGGAATGAGACGAATAGATTACAGCTGAAGAAACACAATTACCTTTGAAGACGTATATAAACCAGAAACAAGTGGGGAATATAAATGCCAACTGTGAACTACAAGTGAGATTATTAAGTAGAATTTTCTGTTCATAATAGAAAGTTTGATTTTAATGATATTTGAAATTAATACATCCTTGATCTTCTTTAGTTTGACTCATCTGCTTGTAACTTTTTGTTGCAGAAGTTTTATTTATTTGTGTTATTTCCTTCTAAAGGATTTAAATTTTGTGGTAGTATTTATTAATGTCCAAGGCTTTATGAACAACTTTATGAATGGGATTATAATTAATTATTTGTTTTCCCTTAAAAATATAGGAGCAGATCCTCAATGAATGGAAATTGCTCTCTCCTTTCAGTACACAGAGCTGTGTTGATTTACACCAAGCAGTATAGAACTTCCCTAAGGGATATTTAGCACAGTTTGTGAAATTAAGTGATCGTTCTAATGGACCACACAGAAGGTGTGAGACAAAAATGAAAATGCCTTGAGTATAAAGTTCTGAACATTACAACTGGTGACAGAAGGCCAATCAATGAGACAGTAATCCTATAAAACTACAGAAAGATCAGATTGCTTGTCGAATTAGAATTGCTTTAATATGGATGCATGCAAGGTGATAGCAAAGGAGCTGGAAACTTTCCATCTGCTTTGTATACAAAGTGATTAGATTGTGATCACTTAGTCCAAAAGGATAGAAATGATGCACGGTTCTGCCAGGATGAGACATGCAAATTAGATCAATTAAGCTTCAAGAGTGCTCAGACAATCTGGTAGAGAAGTTTACATGCTGTGTCAAGTGAAACTTAGCAAAGATCAGTCTTGAATGCTGGGGGCAAGTATTATAGTGATTTAAATTCTAATCTCCATGAGTAATTCATTGTTTTTGGATTCGTTATAAAACCGATCAGATACTATAATAAAATAATCAGATACTATAATAAAAGACCCCTTTAGGAGATGTTTGATGGTATACACAAGAAGTATGACAGACAAATTAGTAAGAGTCATCTGAGCTAAAACATTTGGGGTAGCTGAGAGTAAATTCAGATGATGGATCTTGTTTGCAGTTAATGGAACACACAATATTGATAACTCCTGTACCTTCATGTTGACCACAATGCTTCAGAAGCAGGTAGTGTTCTCGTAAGGAATTCATTGTGTGCTCTATTTTTATTGAACCAGGGCTCGCTCAGAAGGGGAACAATGTGAAAATTATCATTAGATAAGACTTCTCTAATTTAATCAGGGACCATCTAAGAATTTGAATTATGTACCCTATGCAACGTCTTTTATAGAAGCAAAAGGACAAGTTTCAGATAATCAGAGAGAGAGGTCTTTATGTAAATTGAAGGTTCCCAGTATATGTGAAGTACTGGAACCTTCAGAAATGAGTTTCTGAATGAAGACTTTGAACATTTTCAATAGAATCCAGATGGTTTTCAGAATTAGAAACAGGTCTGCACAATTTGAATTTTAATGTAGATTCAGCAAGTATAAATGACCAAAGTAAAATAACAGCTGCCATTTCAGTATTTTTTCATCATTTGTTTATCAATGGCACAAAAATTGATTGTATTGCCAGCATTTAATAGCAGTAAGAAAAACATCAAGAATGTGTTCCAGTGAAAACATGAAGAACAGATGAAAAAATCCTGGGTTGGCATCAGCAGTGGACACAGCAAAGATCTATGGGGTTTTCTTGAAAAACGATGAGTGAATTTAAATTTTAACCAATAAATATCTTCTCTTATCATTTGAAATGTCAAAATAAGATTTAAGGAAATAAGGTGTAATGACTGCACAAGAATTTGATGAGACTGTCTTCATTAAACACTCATCGTATTCACCAAAATAGAAAAAAGCACCAGGAGAGCACTGCCCTTTACATACAGCTGTTAAAATCCTTCTAAGCTGGAAAGCTTTACAATTAACCTAGTATTGTTCGTGTTAAAGCAGTTTGTTATGGCTTTGAAATACTAATGCATTATCCTCCCCCTCAAATGTTTTCTGAAAAATAGCACAAAACACAGGCATTAAAAGCATTTCTTTCCCAGCCTTTAATCCTATGGAGTAAAAATATCTATCAAAATATGAATTACTATCTTGAGACTAGTCTGGTTATATCTGAAAGCCTTGGCAGACCTGCAAATTTAAATGGTTAAAAAAAAAAAATTATGAGGAAATCAAACCTTTCAAAGTATTTATTTACAAAGGATTACTCTAAATTATCTGAACAGTTTAAGGCAGACTTTCAAATGTCCGTATTTACTGTGCATACCCTACTTCAGCTTGTTCTGAATACTGAACAGCTACAGTGTGAATTTATGTAATGGAATCACTTAAGCTTTCAATTCTGCTTCTTACAATTAGTCTATGTGATGCGCATTGCTGGTCATTAAAACGCCCTTCTTTTGCACAAGGGATTAAGGCTCTATTTCAGAAAGGGGCTTAGGCATGTGCTTAGTACCAACTTTCATGAGCGTTAAGCAAGTCCTGCCATACTGTAAATGGATAAGGATGATTTCCTAACTGAAAGAATTCTAAACTAGAGATTTAATTTGACATAACACAGGGTTAAATTCCCCTTCTCTTTGGAGTAAATTTTGAACAATGAGCTGTTGATTAGCTAGCCAATATATATGGATGGATATGTGTTTTAGAAACACTTTTGGGTAAAAATGAATGTGATAAACCATCTTCAGTGAAATATATAGAAGCAGGGGAAAAAAGAAAAAAAAAAAGAATTTGTCCTGTAGCTTGATGAAAAAAACCTCACTTGTTTGTCATTCAGTGTTTTACCTTTACTGAACTGCATTGTTAGTAATTGGTCAGAGCAGTTAATAGAAAGCACTACAGAAATGTTAGGGTGTTTAATCAAGACAGATTGAAAAAGATTCTAAATGAATGGAAATACATTGACAACAGTAAAGTGTTTAAACATAATAAATTAACCAAGGAATTCTTCTGCTCTTTTTAAGTGAACTCATTTTAAGACCCAAGACAAGTGTCCACAGGAAATAATACTGCACTTTATTTGGTCATACATTGGTTTTTTGTATTATGTTGTTATACTAGCAATGAAACTGTAATGCTTTACTATAGATTTTCATTGCTGCCCTTTTCATACGAAATAATTTACTCAAAATGTTATAGTAAAATTTTACATGCAAAATTCTCTGTTCTTGCTTTATTTCCTTGACCCACTGTCAGATCTGAGCAGTTATGACTCTCCCAAAATACCTTCCCAGGGACTAATTATGTGTGATGCAGGCAATGCGTCAAATTCTTAATTTTGTACTTTAAATATAGGAATAGTCCCATTGATCTAAGTGGGAATACTTATGGGATTAGATTTGTGGAAATGCTTTGAGAAATATCTGTGTGTTGACTATAAATCTTTCAGGAAAGTCAGCACTATGTATCACATTTATCCAAACATGTAAAACTTTATAAGGAAAGACAATAGGAATTTAATTTTTGAGAAACAAACCACGGTAACAAATGCTGATGCCCTAGTGTGTTATCATTTATGTATGTTAAAAACTGAGATGTAGACCAACATGCTAATTCTGCTTTTTTTTGACAGTTTCAGAAATTTTATTTAACAAGTCCTTACCTGTTTTTCAGGGAATTATAGGTTAGTGTGTCTGTGGACCCAGTTAGTTACATTTTTTCTGTATTTTAAATCTTTCATCACTAAAATGATCAGATTGTGCTGTCTTCTGTAGTCCAGTATTTTATAAGCTTCTGCAGACACAATTAGTCACAGTAATTACATCAACTGTTCTACAGTTACATATTTTACCATTGTTTTCTAGTCTGTCAGGGTTTCAGCACTTCCCACTAACACATGAGGTAAGATTACAGGTGGATTTGTAGTGGCAGTAAACTTTTGAGAGCAAATGAAATTTGAGGAATTGATACAACATAAAACCAAAGCAAAAACAACAGAAAAAGGCTCTACATCCTCCGGGTGTCTATTCCTTGATACTAATGTTCTTTGGAAGCAGGTTTCTATGAGAAAAATCGTTATCAACCAAGCAACGCTGCAAGCTATTTTGGATAGTTGAAGCAGAAACAGGATAATCACTCTAAACTATAGATCAGTAGTTTGACAAATACAGGAGGTATAATTTCCACTCTAAAATAAAGACATTCAGTATAAGTACATATCTTATTTCAGAAAAAGCTTTAATACCAAATGAATTTTTGTTTGTAAATTTGGTGTTATTGATATGGTAGTCAAAAAAGAA
Source organism: Chionis minor (assembly GCA_013398295.1). NCBI lineage: Eukaryota > Metazoa > Chordata > Aves > Charadriiformes > Chionidae > Chionis > Chionis minor. The sequence continues at coordinate 605,038 of VZSF01008831.1, forward strand.
GTGTGTATGATTATTTTTCCCACTCAGTGTTATTACAGATAATTCTTTAGGTTACAGAGTTAAGCATGAAAAAATAGATCCTCTAATATTCTCTCATTTTCTATGGCTGAAATCCTAGGCCTTAATTATCACAGCTAAGTAGAAAGAGCAATATGGGAGAAAAAACTTTCCAATCAGCATATTTGTATTCTTTTCTCTTATTTCTATTTTCAAGAACAGGAACAAAATAAAAGCATTAATTTTGCATTATTGCAAGTTCTGCTACTGCCTTTTTTGTTTCATCTCCCCTCTTTCCATCTTTCCTGTACCACAAGGTAAAGTGTATTCACGTGTTCTCTGGTCATTTAAAAAAAAAAAAAATGCAATAATGCACAGTGGTGTAAAGCAGAATATAGTCACATTACTGTAAAGACATATGTATTTGTGCATATATACATGTATGTATTTTGTTCGAGAAAAGTGTATGCTCAAGAAACAGTTTTTTACTGTATGTATATTAATATACATACAATATTAATATTGTGCAAGCAGAGATTGTTTCATCTGTAGTAGGGAAATAATTTGAGAAGAAGAATGAGTGAAGTTTCTTGAAGGCTCTGTTTTTGCTAAGTGCTGCACATAGATAAACTTTTCAAGGCCATAGACATCTGCTAGCCCAGAGATATTCTTCTGTGAAGTATACTAGTTCTTTGGTATTTATTTGCAATTCTACACTTTTTGAGCCTGATCACTTTCATAGAAGCTATATGTGGCAAATACAGGGAGAGAGCATCCTCACAAAATTTTATTATGCTGCTGAAATAGAGAGGAGTGACTTCAAGAGAATTTTGTCTTACAGCTTCAGTGATTCTTGGCAACAAAATAAATCGAATCACTGGACCACTAAATACAGTGGTTTAGTATATAACAGCAAGTAGTACGGTGTATTATGAACAGATATGGATCATGTGAAAATATTATTGGTATGTATGGAAGAAAATTTAGTCCCTTTCCTAGAGAATAAGTAAATGCAGAAATCCAAATAGAGCTGGTAAGAATAAACATTCAGGAATTCATAAATAGAGTTTCACTTCAGTAGTATTTTCACATGACTTAATTGTTTTAGGCACTTGTATAAATGAGGTTTGAGTCATTGGTTTCTGTAATCAAAAATTAAGTGTATATGGGTAAAAACAGAAACAGTTTTTATACAGTAAGTCAGATAGCAAATCCACTACTCTATGGATTGGTTTGTCAGTGATGCAGTTTTGTTACTGAAATACTCAAATGAGTACTCCAGGGAATAAATGCTGTAGGACTGAGAGTGGCTTGAGAAAAAACAAACCAAACTAAAGCTGACTATTGAACAGGTCTGTAAGGATTCCAATGTGTATATTGTTTACAAACACTGTGGTCTGTTTCCCCATTCTAATTTCTAGCAGAACAATTTCTGAAAAGCTTGAAGAGTGTGTGTGAGGGAAAAGCAGGTCTCTCTTTTCAATTCCTATTCTGAATGTGTTATGTTGCCTGCAGGCTCTTGGTGGTGCTACAATACAGTATTGCTGTCCCTCTACCCCCCAATAAATATTATGCAATTAGTACGTGATGATGCACAGTATACAGATGGCTTTTACCTCCCAAAGCTGCCAAACTGTCTTTTTAAGAGTGTGAATGACAAATAGTCATTTTGGAGAGTGACATGTCGTGATGATGGCCCATTAAAACTCCTCAAGAATACTCAGCCGGCTACATATGCCCACTCAGCTCCATCTACAGCAACAGCTGCTTCTGAGTTCCTCCTGTAGCTGCACTAATCTTAATGGGCTGGCTGCACAATTCCCTTTTGCCACAGGGCATTTTGTGCTCTTATTAAAACTGGGGGGGAGAAGGCACAGATTTGTGAGTACAGCATCTGCAGGGATCAGAAAAGAAGGAGACAGAATAAGGAAACGTACGTGTGTGTGTGCACACACGTGTGAATATCTATATATACATAAATAGACTCAAATGTATGCATACATTGTATATATGTATACAATCACTATATCACTGTCTATATAAAGATCTAAATTATAAAAATATACACAGAAAGAGAGAAGACTATAGACACAACTGAGTGTTATTAAGAGAAAAAATGTCATAAAAATGTGACATGGTTGCTCTTATCACATCCAGTCTTCAGTATTTCCTATTAATTATTCAACTCACTAGCCTTTAGATGACAGTATCTCTTATTCCTAGAGGAACCTTTCATCTGAACTTTGTCTTCCACTTAAAAGCCCTGAGGGCTTACTTAGATAGTAATTGGAATGTTATGAAGTGTAAGTTTTGCAATTTTGGTACTTCTCTTTTGAATTTTGTTTGAACAATAACAACCAGCTAAAGAAGTTTCACTGTTCTCTTTTCCGTTTCACCCCCCTTTTTCAAAAGATTGGCAAGATTAAATATTCACTTCACCTCATGTGGCTGAGGTGATAAGGTTATTATCCTCCTGGAGTACTGATCAGTCTTTTAAGAGTATAAGGGCTATATATTTTTCACTAAACTCTTCCACTAACATTTCTGAACCTCTTACTGGTGAAACAACATGAGGGAAGGAGGGGATAGTAAAGCTCAACTGCCTATTCTAAATTTGATCATACGAGAGTATAAGTTTGAGCAAATTAATAGGAATTCTTACTGTTTTAATTTATTAGGCACAGAAACATGCATTCTGTAGCAGCAAAAAAAACGTTCAGAAACTACATTAATGGTGGAAATAAGGACTGGGTTTTTTTAAAAAAGAATGATGCCTAGTTCGTAATAAACAAGCTGACACTTATGCTCAATCCTGTTTCTTATGTTTGCTCCTCTGGTTCCAGCACTTTAAAAATCAATAACAATTGAAATTGCACCCTCTTTGTTGGGTTTTTTTTCCCCCCTTCCAGAGTAAGCTTTTTTTGTGAACTTCAAGTACTAGTAATACACACCCTCAGTAAAATGACACCTGACCAGATTCAGGTTATCAGCCTTTTTAATTCTTGTTGCATTAAACAGAGCATGATGAAAAAAAATATGCTGGTAAAGTTATACGGCTTTACGCTCAAATACTGTTCTTGCTTAACACTGGTAAGTCACTGAAGGTTAGCCCTACTTACTACTTCAACATTTTCTTTCAATTGTACTTTTTTATTTTTCCTTGCTGTTTCCTCCCACTTCAACTTGTCATTCTTTCTTTTGCCTGTCTCCTTTTGTCTTCCTCTTGCCCCATCTCCTCTGCCTCCTCACATTCATTTGAGATCTTTCATCACTTTCCCATTCCATTTTTCTCCAGGTCCTTCAGAGCTGTCCACATTCTCACCAAATTTGTTTTTTTTGGTTTGTGGATCTTTTTACTTTTTTTTTTTTTTCTTAACCTCAGTTTCTTCTCTTCCCTCTTTATCTGTCTTATTTATTTTCTCTCTTTTCCTATGTTTTCTTAACCACGCACCTGCATGAATACCTTGAGTGTAGATGGGAGCTTTGTTCTCATTGGCTTTATATATGCTGTTGAATATGAAGAACTCGGAGGTGAAAGTATATCAAATGACATACAATTTGCCTGCAGGAGGGCTATTAAGCACAAGCTGTGGGATGACACAGCTGGTACTCCCAAAGGGATGTGCCCTGGTTTTACCTTGAATGTGAAATGCATTCATGGGATAGGTAACCTCTCATTGTCTCATTGCCTCTGTGATGGTACTGGGTAGATATATTGTCTTGTGGTCATTTGTAGGACTCTATTATTACCTGTAGCAAGACAAAGGAGGATTTGGAAACAGTCTGACTTCAGGCAGTCTATAAAGACAGGGCAGGATGTGAAGAGATTTCAGGAACGTCTTGAACCTCAGTTGTGTCAGCAGCTCTTAGGTCTTTCGTCAACTCTGGGCACTCTAGACACAATTTGGGGGTTTTTAGATCAATACAGAACAGAAGTCTTGTGTAGGCTGACTGGGTTTTGAGCAAGCCTGTCACCAGCTGCTCGTGTCAGATGAATGTAACGTGATAATAATGTGGTCTACAGCACGGGACCTTTTTGTATTCCCACATGACTCTCTCTGCACTTGCCTAACAAGGAGAAAGTCTGCAGGCAACAAAACAGTGCATGAAATTGCTAGTATGTCAAAGTGGCAAACTGTGCCACTGTGGCACAGTTGTCTGCGCTGGTTCCCTCCTATACTGACAACATTGCTGAGACAAGGAAACTCTGGCAGCATTACAAGTGTATTCCTTCCTTTCAAACTCTAATTAAAAATGTTAGGGTTTTGGGCAGAGCCATTTATATTGACTTGATCTCTTGTCCTCAGTATTATCTGTTATGCTGAAAGCACAGAATGTAGACCAGCGTATTTCTTTCTGACCCCAGGCTTGTACTATAGTTTTACATAAATTAATAAAACCAAAAGCAAACAAAAGCCCTCCAGGAGCTCCTTTATCACTTTCTCAATGTTTCTTGGAAAAAAGACTTTTATAAGAAAATCATTACTTGCTGAATAATGCTTTCACTAGTGTCTGTGTGTGAAGTCAATTATATGAATCATAAGCCTTTGCTGACATCAATAAAATGCAGAGGAATCTGTTTCTGTCCCACATGACTGCTGTAATGAGACTGAATAGAAAATTAAAAAAGATGTCTTAAGCTGTTGATTTTGAAATATGGTTACACTTTACAAGGGTGAGAGTTTCATAGCTCCCTCTGAGATCAACAACTGTATTAGTAACTAATGTGTGAAGCCCTTAAACATCGCAGGAGCGTGTTATGTGTGCACATTGGTTTTTACTTAAATGTTAACTCCACTGTCTATGCTGAGTTTTAAATATAAGTTGTTATTTGCATTGAAATTGTTCCAAATCAGCAACATTGAACCCTTAGTTAACCTGATAGTTAACAAATACAGTGCTACATTTAAAAAAGAAGGGGGGAAAAAATCTAGTACTTTTTGAGTCATCACTATTCAAAACATCAGCACTGATAATTTGAAGGGAAAATGGATTTCAAAACCTTCTAGGTGCAACCACAGTAAACACTGAACCCAAGAACAGAAGTTTTAAGAACCTGGCTGTTGAATAGAATAACCAAATTAAGTCTGTGTTTCAAATCACCTGCTTTCTTTCATCTTCTGGCAATTACATGTTTAACCTGTATGAACCCAACAAGTTGTCTTTTCAAGTCTTCCCAGAAAGCAGGGAAGGGGGTATGTTGTACACAAAGACAAGAGTGTCTTCCTCCCACAATCAATTCTCAGTTGTTGTGTGATAGTAAGTTGTGCTTATAAAATGGACAAGAAGATTGGTCCTGGTTCTGTGTTTTTTCTTCCTTTTGTCCTTTTTTTCTTCCTAGTCCCTCTGCTTCTAGTGAGAAGACAGAAATAAAGGTGCAGTTGCATCAGTTCCATATCACAAAAACTATGGTTGCCTGCACAGTCATGAGGAGGCAGTCTTCATTCCTCTCCTCCCTTTCTAGTTACTTTTACAGAGAGAAAGGAAAGGGTGCAGGGAAGGTAACTCCTCCTTGAGAAAACCCTTCAGTTGTTCTTCAAACGAGTGCCCATTTCTTACGGTTTCAGGGAGCTATGGAGCTAGCTTGTACTGAAGCATCTCCTGTTTGCTCTGTCTCTTTCTCACCATTACCTCTGTGATCCTGCTGGTGCTGAAAACCTGGTAGCTACTCATGTTCTCCTTGTACTCTTCTTCTTCACCCAGAACCCATAAACTCTGAAACGAAACATTAGCTGTACTGCCACAGGGAGGAACAACTGCAAAGATAGATCTTTGGGGAAGAAAAAATGTAGCAGAGAGGCATATGAACATTGCACCTGCTTTAAGGGAGCCTAAACTGAAATCAGAGAAATAGCAAACCCCTCATTCAGATCTCAAACAGATCAGTGGTTGCCAAAAAATTATCCTCCTGTTAAAAATGTACCCTCTCTCTGCAGAAGCTGGCTGCTTCCCTTTTCTGTTCTCATGTTATCTTTCTTGTACATGGTGTAATGCAGGAAACACCCAACACCAAAACTCTTATAATCTTCAGGTTAAATGTGTCTGGAAAGTAACAAAGAAGCAATAGGATCAGCATATAATAGTTGGATCATTAATCTTATACTGGAAATAGGGTTACATGAAAGCCAAGGCAAACTGGAGAGTGACCATCATGGATGTTGTGTGGAGGTGGCTACAGATGAAATGAATTGGACATATGCAACCATTTTTAGTATAGCATTATTCTTTCAGAAAACAGAGGGAGGTATTTTATTTACAATATTTATTGCAAACTACTTTTGAAAGAAATTTTTTCTGGGATGTTTCAGAATGGGATCAGATGAGATTTATTGAGTGAATCCTTGAATCCTCCATGTCTCTTGAAAAAAGAATTTGAAACTGCCTTTGTCTTGATCCTCTCTGCTTCTAAAATCATAGTCCCCATGTGCAGCTACAGACTGAGCTGCAGTTCTGTCTCCTACATGAATGTCTCTGTAGAAAGTGGGAGGAGTGATGGACAAGCTACTAAACGGCACTGCCATAGATGCTTTCTGGAGCCTTCCTGTGAAGTATAAGTGTTCTAAGGACTAATGTTGTTCTATATAATTGTTGCCAAATTAATCACAAGAACAAATAAAAATTCCAAGTCTCATTCTTAACTCTAATTCTTCTCTGAAAAAAGGGGAAAACCAAACCAAACCAAAAAACCCCCACAAAGCAACAACAACAAAAGAACATTCAAAGTGTTTTCTAAAGCCAACATTATAAGAAAACTATTACTTCTCACTTTCTATGGTGTAGCTGGAAGTACAGGTAGTTTGAAGTCACATTTGCTAATAGCAGAGCTGTAAATATGGTACAGGGTTGCTGCATTCAAAATTTTTGTTCTTAATTGCAAATCACTGATATTTCTACATTAATGACTTTGAAAATCCTTGTTGGTGATCTGAAAACTGCACCAAACCTACAACTTGATTGTGTCAGCCTACTTTAGTTTTGCATTGTTCTCTTATAAGTTATCTTAGATTGACACTAAAATACACATTAAAATGTTGAAAAAAATTCCTTAGAGTGTTTTACACAGAATTGATTGTATTATAGTGCCAAAGATAAGCTAAATCTCAAGCTATATCACCTTCCTGGGGTTAAGTAGGTAGAGAATGGTGCTGGGGTTAAGTAGGTAGAGAACGGTTCTTTACTAACTTGAGCACGGGCTGGCATTGTTTTTTAAACGCTTAGTAGAACAAAATTTTAATAAAAGATACAAAGAAGTTTACTTTCCTAGAGCTTCAACCTTGGAGTAACAAAGGTCATGGCTAATCACTTTACTAATCCATGTGGTAGCGGTTTTCTACCAAGGCACCATTCCAAAAAGTGGCTTCTGTTCAGCATTTCACTCCAGGGCACCAGCCACTGTAATGTAATCCATGAGGAGATTTATGGACCTCACAGTGGGTCTCCTTAAAAAACAATGTGTTAATCAGTGAGCCACTGAGTGAGCAAAAGGGAAATGCTGAAGCTACAGAATTTCTTATTTCTCTGGGATGTGAAAGCCTTACTCAGTGCATCTTAGAGGATTTATACTTCCAGCCTCTCCCCTGAAAGTCTCTTTTCTTTCAAAACACTACTATAAAGTTATTCAGGATAGGGCTGGATCTAAACAGAAGGTGGAAGGGAGGCTGTGCAGCCTTGCAGCATGAGACCCAGGTGCTAGTGCTACACTCTGGTGTGCTGACGGGTTTGGCTTCTTCCCCATGAGAGAGCACTGTGTTGCTCTTAGGAGGCTGAGACATGGAATTCCTTCCCTTCTCTGCCTGAAGAGATCTACATGCACATCTCTAACCTTCAGAAAACCACTCTACCTGATAAACTGCTGGGTGTGCTGGTGTCACCTTCTTTTCTCTTGTCCAGCATACCCTTGAGTATGCCACAACAGGTGGAATAACTTTTATAGGGAGAATGAGAGAGTCTCAGCCACCACAGAAATACTAGTGCTCTGCTAGAATATGGGATACGGAGAAAACTGAATCACTTCACTAAGGCAAAGACATTGAATCTTTGCATCCTATGTGATGCTCAGAATTTCAGTCTAGACTGTAGGATTCTGGCTATGTGGGGGAGCTCACACAATGCCTCTGTAGCACATAGGAGATGTGCACTCTGAAGTAGGACTTAGAAAAAGAAAAGAGGGGGGGAAAAGGAAGTAAACCAGAATCAAATACAAGCCAGACATATTCTTACTTGTACAGTCCACTGCTTATTTGTAGGGAAGATGGGTACTTCTTCCAGCAACATCTGAAAAAGCAGCAAGAACCCCAACTGCCATATTTATGAGATGAGCAGAGGTATGGTTTATTGAATAAACCCCCAGCCATTAAGGCTGAGAAATATGCAGTGCTGCAGATTTTGAGAGCCTGGATGTAAGACACATTTTACCTTTATCTGCTCACAGTGTCAGCATTGACTGTTCCTGAGTGTGCTGAGAAGTAGGACTTTAAATGTTCGGGAAACTCTACCAAAGAAATCTCAAGCTTGTTTAGGTATCTCAGGAGTTAGGTAACAGCAGGATGAGGATAAACCATATTTTGAAATAATGTAGCTAATCTGATTTAGACACCCTAGTTTTGGTTTTTGATCCGGTCCAAAGCTTGGGCTCCATTTCTATCTTAAAAGAGAGAGGGAGTGCAGTGCAATTGCATGAGTATAAGATATCCAGAGAGTGCATGTGAAATAACGTGTAAGAAATAAGCAGCTTTTTATCCAGCTGAAAAATTCAAAACTGATCATGAGTACTTCCCTGCTGAAATAGGAAAAGGTTTTGCAGCTGTGCTAAGTTATGCCTGAGATAGCAATTTTCTGCATGTATTCTGGAAGTGATTACTATCTCAGTGATACTCCCAGCTGAGAGAAAAAAAAAAATTAGTGGAGAAAATAATGATGATGATGACAGTAGGGTTACCTCCAAACTCAACATGATATGGAGTTAAGAAAGATACTAAGTAGATAAGAGACATAAATAATTCGAACATCTTTAACATTGTCTTCGGCTGTTTACAAGAAATAATCCACTTGTTAACAAGTGAGCAAGTACTTTGAATTTTACCAATATTCTTTTCAGCTGTACCATATTAAATATATCGTGTGTGTGTGTGTTACTTTAACATGATATCCAGATGAATTATATTTCTGATATAGGTTTGAAAAGTATATGAGAATTTTTTGAGTCTGTGTTCCGTAATAGGAAGGTGAGACTCAGTAGACATAAAAGAGCTACAAAACCTGTGGAGTCTTGCTGTGTAACTTAAAATAGCTTGTGTGATGAGGAAGAAAGTTTCTTTCTGTAAATCTGTCTTCCAGTTCGAATGGAAGATACATTTGGACCTACTGGGTACATTTGTTCTATGTCTGTTATAAGCTGTCCCAAGGAAACTACATCTGACTTTTGATACTGTGTAGTTCAGGCATTGCCAGGATGCTTCTTGGTCTTTCTCAGGCTCTACATTTTTCTGAATTAGATAATGAAAAACAAGATATGGAATTTAAGTTACTGGCCCATTGGATAATAGTGTGCAATCTGTCAACCATTCCATTTTAATTTGTTTGATATATTTTACTGTGCTACACAGTACTCACTGAGGAAATTGGTATGTTGTTTCCCATATGCACACAGGAGTAATCACATACTGACATTAAGTTTATACTGATATTTGCTTGAAGTCTCACCCTTCAGTAGCATAATAAGTTGAAACCAACAACGTAGTTAAATTCAGGTAGGAATAAAGCCATGGTTATAATCATATATGTACATGTGTGTATGTGTGTGGCTATGCAAAACTCTGGTATGAGAAGACCGTAAAACGATATCAAATACATTTGAAAATGAGATTGTTTGCAGGAAAGAATGACATTATCTTGCTCAAAAAAGCAAGCTGACAGATTCTAATGGTCCTTCACATGCCGTGCATGATAAACATTCAGCTTATCTTTCCAAGAACAATAAAATTTCATGTACTACTGCTCAACATAAGAATTATTTTTAAATATCTCCATGCCACTGACTCTTCTGTAAGTTAATCTCATCTCTCATCAATTTTTCACCAGCTTCACTCTGATGTTGATAAAGGAGATGGTTCCATCAAATACATCTTGTCAGGCGAAGGGGCAAGTTCCATTTTCATTATTGATGAGAACACGGGGGATATTCATGCTACAAAGAGGCTGGATCGAGAAGAGCAGGCCTACTACACGCTCCGAGCACAAGCACTAGATAGGCTGACTAATAAACCTGTGGAACCAGAATCTGAGTTCGTCATTAAGATTCAGGACATCAATGACAATGAGCCAAAATTTCTGGATGGTCCTTACACTGCTGGAGTTCCTGAGATGTCTCCTGTGGGTAAGTGCAAAATACACTGTTGGTGTAGTGGGAAAGTTGTTCTATTGCCTTTTTAAAAATTTCATTATTTTTTACTGTATTGCACTAAGCTACTTAATTATCTATGAGGCACCTGCAACAGTTAGATATTTCAAGACTTAACTGGAAATAACATGCTAGATTAAGTATTTACCCTTTCAAAAATGTTGTGAAACTGAAATAGGTATGTAGGGATTCAGATAAGCATTTTATGGTGTATTTCTCATTCCAGTGCCCAGAGGTTTTGTTTTATAATTCTCATTAACAATAGCAAGTTTCACACCTATGCTATGGCACTCAGAGGTGATAATGTATTATTTTGTTCAGATAAAGTCCGTTCTTAAAAACCTCTTCAAATTTCTGCTATTGCATAGGATAATTTATTTTTCATAAATGTTGCATATATTTATAACAGCTTATTGTATGTTTTTTCTAATACTGAAATTCAGCTTTCTGGAAAATATATATGGTAACAGCACGAGACCGGGGTACAACTTGAGATAGTTTCAAAATTCCTGTGGAAACAGAGACGAATGCCTTTTAGAGGCTTCAGACCCTCTGTTGGAAAAGAAGAAGTGCTAATTTTTCCTGAGTTTGAATTGGGGAAGAACTTCAACATCAAATCCACTGTCTCTTCATTTTAAAGATACCAAATACTCATCTGTTGTCGGTTGCCACTGTTCCTTTGAAAGCTGACTGATTCAGACCAGACAGGAGTTTGGCCTGAAGGCATTTTGGTAAATTTTGCTTTAATCTGAAATTATAAATGCAAGCACGAAGCTAAAAAACCCAGAAGAACTTAGTCTACTTCAATGGAAATACATACACAGGAAGTCTCACTTCAGGTTAAGGAGTTATATGGTGACTAAGGTTAGGATTTTCTTTATATTTGAAACTCTGTTTAGGAGCCAAAAAGAGATAAGTAAAACATTGCTAATGATTTTTCTGTTTATTTATTTTACTAAGCAGTAAGCATAGACACTCTCATTTGATACTTGGCACTTTTTCATTGTCACTTGAGCCATTGTGGATGGCTGAAGAGGCAATAGCAGCCTTGGAAAGAAAGATGGACGTCAGAGATTTGAGGACCATCAGGGAGAGACAAGTTCTGGCACATTGCTGAGAACTTTTTACTGCTGTACTTTGGAAAAAGAGAGATAATCTAAGACTGTTAAACCTAAATATTCAGCATTTCAAAAATATGTTCTGTAAAAAATATCTTTTTCAAAAATTGGTGTTTCATTTTAGAATTAGATTATTTAAGTCACCTATAGCATATAGCAATAATTAGATTTTGCGCCTTTGTCTTGTGCCCTGAAGAGCAATATCTTCACATTTCCCTTTTGCATGAGTTACCTCTGTCTTGTCCTGTGCTGGCTTATTGACATATGGACAGCTACTATACATACATGAGGTTTACCTACACACGCAAATCCATGCCTCTACCCATTACCCATGCTCCATTTGTTCCAAAAATATATTAGGAATTGATCTGTGGGGAGTGCACAGTGTGCAGTGGAGAACATAAGGATTATTTTTCAAAATGAGATGCTTTTGCATATTTTCTTCAATCTTTGCCACATAAATGACTGAAAGAAATTCTCTTCTATATGGATTGCAACACCAAAGGCATATTCAACTTAGGTGGAATATTGTGCAAAATTATTAACTGAGACTTTCTGGGATTTGTGTTGACTAAGGGCAGTTTAATTTTCATGAACTTCCTGAAATTGTACATTTTAAATATCTTCTTGGTTTGTATCACAAAACTACTGAATACTACATTGTTCCTGAATTAAGGATTACATGGAATGCCTGTGTGGCAGTTGTCTTACATAGTCACATCGATTCATAGTTAATTCATATAACACAGTTTTTAATTAATCACCTAGAGTATTCATGAAATATTACGTAGAAACAAAGTATCTCTCTCCTATTTTGTTTAAAATTATATCCATGACAAGGATTTTTAATTGGATATTACACAAAATGAAAAAGATCACAGGATTATAAACCCAAATTAACTACAAAGCTAGAACTATAACCTTTAACCTAAAGGGTGGCTATGCAAGTATAATAATTGTGTATTTTATTTGACAAATATTTTAGGACTTTATCTAAGGCTAATTGAAGTCAATCTTTTCTGTAATTTGAAATGACTTCAGGTCAGGTTCAAATTATATTGGGGTCAGGCCCAATGATATTGATTATCCTGGATAGGGTGAATATCTTGATGGCTTGTAAATTTATTCATAGCAAAAACCTCAAAGATATGGCCTATCTGAAAATCATGAAGCTTTTTTTTTTAAAAAAAAAGTACGTCTCTTACTTTAAAAATGTAACAGTGTTATATTTCAAAGAAAAAAATTGCAATTTATCGTTAAAAGAGTATTAAAAGAGTGTTCCTGTGATGTTGACCAAAAAATAGCTGATGTGAGATACAGATCTGTTTGGTTTATAGCCAAGGGAACTGGGGATAAAAATTTCAATGCCCAATATAGTTTTGGTTTTGTTTAATTTTCTCTACTCTCCAGACATATCATCAGCTTTGCTTGTTACCCAGCACAAGAAATATCTTTCTTGACACATTTATTATTTCTGATTGAGATGGATAAAAACATCTGAGTTCTATAGCACAGGGGAAAAAAAAAAGAAAAAAGAAGAAAAGAAAAAAAGCTTTATATCATGCTGAAATCTTTGGTACAATTGGGTAGTAGTTTTTGAGAGTCTGAATGAGAGTGTATCTCTCCAGCTGTAAGCTCCCTCTGCTTCATTTTATCTGAGCTTGCTGCTGGGTTGGGACCAGTCTTGGGCTTTGTCCCCAAGTGAAGGCAACCTACCAAGGCTGTGGGACCTGTCTCCAGGTGCTCTCTCTCCCCCTTCACACTCCTGGAGGGGAGAGGCTGTGGAGACATTGCTGCGTCATCTCTGTGTGAGAGCCAGTGGCAGAACCACAGAAATACCAGATGAGCAGAACCAGGCCAAGATATCGCATGTAAGGATTAGGTAGGTATTATGGATAACTTGATAGTAAAGGTGTTTAATATGTCTAGTAGCAGCTGATATCATGTAGAAATGCGATGCCATCATGGGGTTGTGTTTTACACATATTACACATCATTAATTGATATCATTCAATGTCTTTAATAACTCACAACCTTTAAAGATCTATTTTAAATTTGTTAATGAGGCTCCAATTCAATTGATAATGGTTTTTATGGCTTCAAAAATAAGCATTTGTTAAGTTCACCTAGTTTTAGAATCCAGTTGTCCCTTAAATGATTTCACCATTGTTAACAATGGAAGTCACACAAGCATCTCATACAAACTCATTTAAAAACTTTGGTAAAATGTCAAATAAGTTGCTAACAAGCCTTTTAAAAAACTCTGTGCAGAGGTTTCTGAAGTAATAAACTCTGATATTTAAAAAGAATTTGAAGGATCTCCAACTCAAAATAAACTTCAGCAACCGTTTTACATATCATAAACATTGCTGAATCTTGACTTGGATAAATTAAAGTACAAATAACATTTTGAACTTAAGGTCCTCTCTGCAAAAAAAAACCTCCATTCCTTTTACCCTAATATCAGAACTTAAATAGGTCAAGTTCTCAGATTACTGCTTAAAGGTTAGGTTAAAAATTATAGCTTAAACATTCTAAAAAACCGCAGGAATCTGTGCCAGTCACACAAAATTCAGTGTGTTATTAGCTAATATAAAAAAAGAAATACGTGGAACATCCTCTTATTAGCAGCAGGCATTTTCCCTCAGTGTTTGCTGCAATTGCTGAAGAAGTTTATGAAGTTGGTACATGTAGAATTCTTTTTAATGAACTGATATTCAAACTTTGTTACAAAGACATAGTTGTAGAGAAAAATAATTGTAGGAGAATCTATACCTGAGAGTCAAAGACATTTTTTCAGTAAATACCCCATGTGTATTTTTTCAACCCATATCACATATATAAACTGTAATATTTAATGTTGTAGTTGTGAAGGCACAGGTTATAACAAGTCACTAATGAAAATTTGAAGTAGAGTTAGTGTCCTGTTTAAACCTGCAGTCTAGGGCTCTGAACAATGTTGCCATAAACAAGATTTACTGGGACACATTTTTTTGGATAGAGTGAAGGTGTGGTACTGTTTGTCGACTGTCTCATATTACCTGTAAGTCCTAATCTTGGGCACACGTATGCCTCTGCACACTGGCCACCTATGTTAAGAAGTAGGGTAAAGTGTTCAGGAATAAAAGGAAGACTAAATTCCAGTGCAGGAACACAAATTCTCCTTTTGTAACATGTAACATGTTGGAACTATGATGCAAATAACCATTTTTCCTCAGCCTATACATTTATTGACTATCCATGAATATCCACAGAGCAGTCACATTCTTTTTAAAAGGAAAATAAGCATATGAATTTGGCATCAATCTGTTGCAAGAAAAATTAGAACAGGTCTGTGTTGGAATGATTGTCCTCTGAAGGAATTCCTATTCTTTGAGAGAAATCTGCTTCCTTGGGGAAAATCTCTGGAAATCTTCACACACTGATCTTTCCTTGCATTGTGTTTCCTTGGAACTGATTTCCTACATGCAGGACTTTTCACATAGTTAGCATACCTTAAGTTAGCTTGCATATTCTTTTGAAAAAAAAAAATTATTGTGAAGAAATCTCCTTCTTGGCATGGGTCTTCTGGAGGCCCAAAGTTTTTGTGTGCAGCTGGTAAAGAAATAATAACAATAGCGGTTGTTTTAAAAGATCTTTCCCCTATTAGGTTTGAGAGAATTTGATTAGCACAAAGGAACCAGAAAAGTATAATTGTTTTTTAGTTGCGATTACACTCCAGTGGGATGAGTGCATACAGATTTGGCATTAGAGTTTCTACCTAAAATAAAACTTTTCTAAAGTATCTATGCAGTTTAGGAGAGAGACAATTAGATTCAGATACTGACTCTATTCATCTCATGGACTGTAGAGGGTTTGTTTGCTACATCAATAGATTTTTACAGCAAACAAGCATGTCTAAGCTTGCAGGATTTCCAAAATGTCTGTGTTGGGGTTTCAGAGCCCATAATTTCTTTGATCTTGTATTGGTCTGGAGTCCTTGAAAGCAACAAGAGCAAGGAACAAACACTTAACTGTGTGTGGGGTTTATAAGCACTTTTGCCAATATTTGCAGACATTGTAAGCTTCATTGGCAGGGCTTAGGGACTTTGTAAATGTGGTAAGCCTGGCTATCACAAAAAACACAGGATGTCAAATAGTCATTACAGTACCTTTGTACTCAAAAGCTGGAGAGACTCTGGAAAGTTTAAAATAGGTCCCTGTATGAAATTACATTATTGAGTAATCTGTAAAATCGGTTTGGCATACTGAATCAAAGCTCTTAGTTACTGGTGAACAGAAAATCGATGTGTTTGAAGTCTTGTAACTGACAAATGACTCGATGGATTAACTACTAATTTTCTTCTTAAAATTTCCATCTACTTAATAGTTGCATGTGAAATTTCAGGTTGAGAATAAGCTTTTCCCTGTCCAAAAATATTAGACAGCTCACAAGAGAGAAAAATTGCATTTATAATAGATTTGCAATCATAATACTTTGTCATGGATACTTCAGGAAAGAGAGATCAGGAATGTGAGTCAGCTAGACCATAACTTAAGTGAATAAAGTTATGTCGTAAATGATCAGAATTCATTTAAGCAGGTCCCATCCTTTGTAATCTGTACCATTTTATGGAGCACTGCATTCAATCCTCTCTCTCTCTCCAAACCTTCAGTCTGGTCCCAGGACCCATTTATGATCCTCTAATTAACTGAAAATTGAAAATCTGAGGAAAATGGATGGGGGGTGTACTATGTCAGATATGAAGAATTTCAAAACTTTCTCCCACCCATTTCCTGAAAAAATCCAAATAAAACTGACAAGAATACAACTTCTGTTAAGTTCACCCTGGACACTTGCTATTGCAGTTTGTTTTTAAAGACTGATTTCTAGACTTGCTGCTCTCATTTTTGCATGTCAAAAATGTGTTAATTGGGAAAATGAACACTCTTTAACAAATATTTTTCTCTAATCTTGTGTCTAAATCCAGTTTATGAAGGAATCTGATCCTCTGTTGAAGACCTTTACTGGGCATCTGCCAAATTGCTGCAATATTAATTTACAACCTAACCTCCAAATGGGTCCCTGGGCTGTTGAATGGAGGTCTCAATGTTCCAGACAATCTGCCAGGGAGAAAAAAAAATCCTTTCTGGCTATCCCAGGGTGGTGACCATGGCCAAGGCCCTGGCTCCCAAGGTTGTTTTTTTCTGCCCTCACCATACATCGTGGAAGCTGTTGTACAAAGCAAAACAAATGGCAACTGACAAGGAGAACATAATGAATAGGAGCTGGATGCAGCATGATATCCTCACAAAATATACCCTTCTTTCTAGTCAGTTAGACATTTTGCTTTCTTATTCTTACCAACATAGAGATATAGAAATTTTTATGCAGCAGATTATTACCACAACTGATACTAAAATATTGCAGATTATTGAAGAAAATGAGTTTTTTTAAACAAATTTAGAGACAGCTTTCACCAGTTATTCTCTGAGCTGAAACAGGAACTCTTCAGCCACCTCTTTATAAATGAGTAAATAATTTTATAAGGTAAAGTAATTTTTTATAGATATATGTATACAATTATCAAAATACATAATACTTATATGCACATGTATATTTGAATCTCCAACTACTCGTTGCATTTCAGCATGCAGACTTCTCTTCAAAGGGAAACTATTACTATATTTCTTGCTTAAGCATACTTCGGGCATCACCATTATTTAAGAAATGTTCACATATCCTCCACGAAACAAAGGCAGAGGTAGAGAGGAGGAGCTACCGGTTTATGTTGCTGTGAGTCAAATGTTGAGACTGTTTGGGAAGATGGAGCTCTGTAACAGCTCATATTACAGGTTTACAAAGAGGACCTTATACTCCAAGCTGAATCAGGATGGAAATGATGAATGGTTGTGAAAAAGCCACCTCACACTTTTCTAGGTATATATTGGCACAGCATGTTGAACAAGTGTAGTTCAGATTTTTGGATCTTTTATGTACAATAGTCCCTTAAACATTTTGCAGGTACCTCCGTGGTTCAAGTGACTGCCACTGATGCAGATGATCCTACTTATGGGAACAGTGCTCGAGTGGTTTATAGCATACTGCAGGGACAACCTTACTTTTCTGTGGAGCCAAAAACAGGTAACTTTCGATAAACTCTTTGCACTAATGCTGAGAAAAAATAAAATATGCATTAAAAATTGCTAGAAATTTATTAATGTGTCTTGATTAATTGAATACATTTGTATTTTGTAGATCTTTTAATCTCTTATTCTTCAGAATAGTTTATGAAAACCATACACCAGAGCTATGTGATAAGCACATATGGCTGGAATGTGAATTTTTATCTTGTCAATATACTAGCTCCCTGGTCTTCTGCCTGGTCCAATCTTTCTGATTAGTGAAAATTGCAAGTTACTGTGAACAAGTTTTTTTTCAGATATTTGTTTCAGAAATAATTAAATGTCACATAACCAGATTTCCTTAACTATAGATTTACAGCATCATCACCTTCCCATTCTACTTTTTAAATTAAAGTTTCTTCATGGGAAATGTATCTTTTTTTTATTAATTTGAAGAAGAAATCACTGTGCTTTCTGTCCTTATCTGACATAATATTTTGCTGCCACTTTCAAAACAAATTACTGGTGAAACTTTTTTTTTACTAGTTTCATGAAATTCTGTTAATGTTTTAAGCCACAGAAAGATGCAACCTTTAATGCTCTGTTACTTTAATAAACATTACTCATTCTGCTGTATCATTTCATAGAGCAAAAAAATAAGTTCTTGCTTGGCTCAGTTCAGTTTGGTGCCTGAACCTTCATTTACACCAACATGGAGAAGAGTTAAAATCTTTATTTCAGAGGTGGACAAGTTGAGACAAAAGAGAAACAAACTATTTACTTTATTTATCATAAACAATCTGTGATGTGGATCCGACCTGAATCCCAATGCTATGACCAAAAGGTCACATGCTATTTAACAACATCTAAATTTGTAGAAATAATCATAAAATCATAGAATGGTTTAGGTTTCAAGGGACCTTAAACATCATTTAGTTCCAACACACCTGCCATGGACAGGAACACCTTCAACTAGACCTGGTTGCTCAAAGCCCCATCCAGCCTGGTCTTGAACACTTCCAGGAATGGGGCCTCCACAGCTTCCCTGGGCAACCTGCTCCAGTGACTCACTGCCCTCATAGTGAAACATTTCTTCCTGAGATCTAATCTAAATCTTCCCTTTTCCATTTTGAAACCATTACCCCTTGTTCTATCACTACATGCCCTTGTAAAAATTCCTTTTCCAGCTTTCTTGTAGGCCCCTTTCAGATACTGGAGGTCTGTGAGAAGGTGTCCCCGGATCCTTCTCTTCTCCAGGCTGAACAACCCCAACTCTCCCAACCTATTCTCCTATCAGAGGTGCTCTAATCCTCTGATCATCTTCATGGCCATCCTCTGGGCCTGCTCCAACAGGCCCATGTCCTTCTTGTGCGGAGAACTCTGAAGATGGACACAATACTCCAGATGGGGTCTCACCAGGGCAGAAGAGAGGGGCAGAATCACTTCCCTTGACCTGCTGCCCACGCTTCTTTTGATGCAGCCCGGAATACAGTTGGCCTTCTGGGTTACAAGTGTGCTCACGCTGAGCTTCTCATTCACCAACACACCAAAGTCCCTCTCCTCAGGGCTGCTCTTGACCCATTCTCCACCCAGCCCATATTTGTGACTGGGATTGCCCCAGCCCAGGTACAGGACACCACACTTGGCCTTATTGAACTTCATGAGGTTCTCCCGGGCCCACCTTTCAAGTCTGTCCAGGTCTCTCTGGATGGCATCCCTTCCTTCCACTGTGTTGAACTCCCCACACAGCTTGGTGTCATCATCAAAATTGCTAAGGGTGCACTCAATCCCACTTTCCATGTACTATAATAAGTACTATATAAGTATTTATAAGTACTTATACAGTACCTATAACATTGTTAGGTTGATGGTTGGATATGATCTTAAAGATCCCTTCCAATCTAGATGATTCTATGATTCTATGATTTTAAGTAGTATAATTATCTTCATATTGCAACAGGTCCACCCTCAGCAGGGATATATAGAGCTTTCTTTTTCCTCACAATGATTTATAGTGGGTTTTTTCTTGCTCTCTCTGTATATGTATGTACAATATATATTGTCATAATGACTGCAGACAGCCCTTGAACATTAATATGGTATTTTCTGCTAAACAAAAATCTTTAAAGATTCAGACTGAAGTGTTTGCATACATTTTCAATTTGATGTGATACTCAAATTTCCTGTGTGCATGATAACTAGCTTCCAAATGATTTGTTAACGTTGCCTGGCAATTTAACAATGATAGAAAAACAAGCAGGCCAGAAAAAACAATGTAGAAAAACTAACATTATGAAATTGTATGTTAATTTTATTTTAACAGGCCTTGTAAAACAAGTGAAAAAGTGCCAGACAGTCTGTTTGTGAAATGAATGTTTCAACGCAGAGATGATTAATGACAAGTCCTGCATTCATAAGGGAAGAAAGAAATAAAACTAACTAAACATTCAACAAATATCAGATGAAGAGATATGCGTCCCAATGTGCTTCTCCTTTATTTAGTTTGTCTATATTTCCATTGCTGCTGACACTAAGTGCTGGTGGAGTAAATGGCTGTGTCTCTGGAAATCAGACTTAGTGGCTGTACTGCATACTAAGCATGAAAAATTCATAAAGTCATCATGTTTTAAGAAGGCATATTTATTTTCTGATCTATATCAACAGAATTGAAAGGATTAAACATGGAGCTTTCTTCTAGTCTTCATTTCAAATCAATTAATTACAAATTGTATGCAGATCATCCAGTGGATATAACAAAAACTACTTCAGATATTACACTGTTTCCATTAATAAGTCAAACATCTCCTAATTATACTAATGCTTTAGAAGTGGGTATTATTAAAACAAATATATGGTAAAATAAGATAATTTCATATATACATTAAATGTGAAATGATATAAATAATAGTAAGAGCTGATGCAGAGAATGATTTTGAAGACATTCTGAAATGGATCTTGACCTCAGAATCTTAAAAATGAATGTGGAATATACTGTTCTTCCTAGTTTTAAAAGAGTGGGAAATGTGGGAATACAGGAGATGATATCTTCCAGCGAAGGGAGTGTTACCCAAGACATTATGAAGCCCACAGTTCAGGGAGAAGACATTTGGAAAAAACAGTCATGGGCAGCATTATCCACAGAATCTAGTACTAGACAAAAATTGTTGGGTTTTGGTGACTACTCAATAAGGTTGTAGTATGTCAATTCACAGTTAAAAATTGTGATATTAGTATTGAAATTAATTCTTTCCTCTCTTGTTGCAGTCATTAATCTGCTACTACTTTTCAAAGGCAAACTCAGCTTTCACAGTAATGTATTTGCTTGTGCAACCATTAATGTATCTTTTCTTACTGCAGGTGTTATCAAGACTGCCCTTCCGAATATGGATAGAGAAGCCAAGGACCAATACCTACTAGTTATTCAAGCAAAGGACATGGTTGGGCAGAATGGTGGATTATCAGGGACTACATCTGTAACTGTCACCCTGACTGATGTTAATGACAACCCACCCCGCTTTCCACGAAGTAAGTTGCTTTGTAAAAATATGACTCATAATACTCCCAAACATTGTTATTTTCTTAACACGTCATGCTATTTCTAAACAGAGTAAAAGTGTTCAGCTTCCATGTTAAGTACTGTGAGAATCACTGACAGCAAGGTTGATAATGATGATGATGATGATTATTATTATTGTTGCTGTTGTTCCCGTTGTTATTACTACTACGACTTCTACTAGTACTACTACATTGTAAGGATCTTTTTTCTTTACCTAGTATGTTTCAAATCAGTTGAAATGATGTACAGCAGGTACATTTATTAATGTATTTTACTTCTTATCTATGAATAGTAAGACAAAAAAAGATACACCTTGATAGATACTTAGCTCATGCCAGTTGCACTTCAGGATGCATAGTCCTTTACCTTGACTCTTAATTCTTCATATTCCTTTGGTATTTTATCAGGATTTCTCTTGTGCACACAGTGTTTCCTAAGGAGTTAATCACAAAAGAGCTGGAAAGTCATCTTCCCTCTGTTTACTGTCTTTGACTACGGTTGCTCTCAGCCTAACCCAAGAAAGGAGTACACAGTTGTACACTCAAACCTGAAGAGCTCAATTTATTAATAGCATTCTGTCTGGGGTACTTTTTTCTTAAAAAAAAAAAAAAGAAAAGAAAAGAAAAGACAAAGAAAAGAAAGGAGAAAAAAAAGGAAAAAAGTCCTTGCTGAGTAGAACTAAAACAACGTGAAGAATATGTTTACATCCACTACAGCCTCACCTCCAATGACATAAAAAATAGATCTGTACATAACAGATTTCCTGTTATTTCAAGCCCCCAACTGCTTGAAATAATAATAGAATAACTGAAGATATGTTTGAAGGTGAGGGTGTTATTGGTTACTCACTGCACTCAGATACCCTTTTGACAGCACATAGATCATTTTCTACTTGAATAAAAAAGCTGGAATTTTCAAGAATGCAGATGGTGCACCTACGGATAAAAAAAAAAGAAGAATATATATCAGTTTCTATTCATATTCAGATTGCAAACTGACTGATCAAGATACACAGCTATAAAAGAATAAAAGCTTATATTGATATTGTTTGAGTTGCTTTTTTCCACTTTTGTGGAAAACAAAGTAAAATATTTTCTGCGTTGGAACTCTGTAGCAGGAATTTACCTCATGATTTGCACTTAAGTTTTGAATTATGTTTCTGCATCTTTGTCTTGTACTTCTCTCATTGTAAAAAGAAGTTATGCCCATAGTACTTAGAGTCGAGTCCATCACAAGGAAAACCTTGCAAAAAAAAAGCAGTTCTATTTTAAACAGAATATATTTTGGTAGTCTGAGTGAGTATTCAAGTATGTGACATAAAGGAAAGTAGATTTTAAGAAAGCTACATTTTTTTTAGCCTACAGTCCCAGAAGAATCTAAATTCATTAGATTTTCAAATTTCACAGGATCATATCAGTATAATGTCCCGGAGTCTTTGCCGGTGGCTTCTGTGGTGGCCAGAATAAAAGCTGCAGATGCAGATGTGGGACCTAATGCTGAAATGGAATATAAGATTGTGGATGGTGATGGTTTGGGAGTATTCAAAATTTCTGTTGATAAAGACACCCAGGAGGGTATCATAACAATTCAGAAGGTAAGTCTGATATTTTTCACTAATTCTGTTTGGTTCTGTGCAAGATGAGGGCAGGTAATGAAAGTATGAGCTTCTTTTTCTAACAGCCTTAACTGCTGTAAAAGTGTCCACTGGCATATTTCATCTTGACTTTGGTGTGTCTGTGTGTGTGATTTTGAGCTCTTTATCAACTTATACTGAAAATTCTTGTGGCTTTTTTTCACAATAGCTGTACTGTTTTGATGAGGTTTTTTTCTTTTAAAAACTCCTGCACATACAAGTTTGGATGAGAATCTAAGCTTTAGTCTCATTTGTCCTTATATTAAAGAAAATGTGAAAATATGTCTTAAAGTAAAAATGCAAGCTCCAAATACAAAATGGATCACAAACATAATTTTTTAAAAAAATTAATCTAATTGCTTTTTGCAGATGTTGTACTATTCAAAAGGCACGCATTACTGATGTTAGAGTTATGTATTAGTAAGAATAGTTGTTTCACAAGATAACATATTATAAAAAAATAGTATTTCCAAAAAATTAAAATAGTTAAAGGGATTTTTTTTCTTAGATTTCTATATGTACGGTCAGAAACCAACATTTTAAAATTGAAAAATCGTGTCTACATAAAATATTAAATCTTAGCATTCTTACTTGCTATAACACATTTTAAAGAGTATATTTTTACGAAATAAAATTGTGCTGAAATATTTTGCAAGAAAATTTAAATTTTGAGAAGAACAGGAAAAAAACCCCAACACTTTAGACAGAAGAATCTCTTCTATAATTTCATACTCTTAATGGGTGAATGCTCGGCTGAATCTATGGCCCTAACACTGCTAAGCACTTTAATAGACCTTAAAATGTGGGACTGACTTGGGCATTTTAGAATGTGTGGCAGGAATTTCCTGAAAAAAGGCCTATGTTTGTAGTTAATATGATTCCATAGCAGATTTTTGCACCCTAATTCTTTAAAGTCTGTAAACTTCACCTCCTAGTTGTGTGGGGTTTTTTTGGTTTGGTTCCCCCCCCCCGCCATTTAACAAATCAATTCCTTTCTAAAGCAATATAAAACTTCAGTAACATTTCTCCTTTGAAAGAAGTTAATACTGCATGCTGTTGCAAAGCAGCGAGCTTATCCTCTGATGCCTTGAAGAGCTACTGAGAGCTGGTAAGCATCCATAGATGTCACAGCAAATGGGGGATGTTCATCACCCTTGAAAGATCAGGCTCTAATATGTGTAATGTGAATCATCTTTTTCCAAGGCAAAACCATCCATCTTAGGCTTCTTGCAAACTGTGCTAATTTCTGCTCAGCACATTTGAAATACAAGTGATGAAAAGTTAGTCGTCTCTGTTCAACAGCCAAATTCAACGTGGCTCCTTCAGTTTGCTCATTTAAGGTTTTTAGCAAAGATCTGGAAGAAATAAGCTTATCCTAGAGGGAGGGCATCTATCAGTGCCACAGTGAGCAACACTGCATCTATCAGGGGCTTCAGTGATCTAATTTGAGAAGTGATGAGTTCATTTTAATTTTTAGTACACTCTTGTACTCATGGTGTTTATTCCTGGAATATCCTGTACAGTGGAACAATTAATTCTCATTTATTATTTCTATAATCACTTTAGCTAGGGAGCTGAACTGGACTTTTCAGTACTGAACATTTATCCTGAGAAGTGTTCTATGAATTAGCTATTGGACCACATTAAAAATGTTGCAAAATTTTGACCTGAAATTATTAGCTCCAATTTGCTAATAATTTTTAAACCCCGATGCTGCTACATTTTGACATAAGAACTCAGTCTTTTTTCTCTGCAGTGTTAGAACTTTTCTCTCATTTTCTTACTATTATCAACTGGCTTTCCTCTGACATACCCCAAAGGTGAGTCCCCATGCTGAGGGGCACCTCCCAAGCCTCTGGATGTCCTTAGCTCTTCATTTGGACTCCAGGGGACTTGGTGCCTTGCGCAAGACTGAAAGAGCCTCCCTGCCAACCCTCCAGAGAATATTGGCTAGGAAGGAAGAAAGCAAATGAAGAGCTAAAGCACAGTGGCTAACAGGCAACTGCACCTTGTTCTTCTCTGGAGGACATGTACATAGAAGACCATTAATGACAGTGTATATAGGTTAAATGCACCTGCATACATAAACGCACCACCAAGCCTTACCTGCCAGATCACTCCGCCATCAGCTAGGAAGAGGTTATCCCTGCATGACAACGTGTGCTTGTTAGTAAGGAATCAGTGAAGAAATTAGGTCTGTAGCCTAGAATATGCCTAAACATTTTGCTTTCCAGCACATGACGTTCTGTACACCTCTGAGTGCAATTAGCTTTTCCTTTTCATGCCCCTGAAATCAGCTGAGGCATTGAGAAACAGCTCAGCCTCCAAACACATGCCCATCATTTTAAACTCGTGTGTATTTATATGCTCAGATGACATGTCTGTGTACACATCAAGCAATAAAATGCCAAGGCAAAGACTTCTGAAAAGGCACACGTTGGTTCTAAATGCAAATGAATGCTTTAGCTTTGCATACTTTTGCTGCAATCGCACATACAAATCAGTAGGTTAGGCATAAAAATCACCTTCATAAAAATCTCAGTAACTGAAGGCACAGCTCCATTCATATTTGTGCTGGGTGCTGTGGAGAAAGTTCAGTACCTGGTTATCAGAATTCCACACAAACTGAGGATTTTACATTCTGTTTTTAGAAGGACAACCACTTTGAGACAATTTGAAAAGTTGAATTCCTCACTAAAAACTAATATCTTTTTTTTTAAAGCATAAGGAATAGCAAGTAAAAAAAAAAGGAAAAAAAAGAAATTTAGAGAAATGAGCTTTAAGAATTCAGTGAGCAAAGCAGAATTTTCATATCCAAATGGATGGAAAATGAGATAAAATGCCCAAGGATTAACATAAATTGCAAATAAATTATTTATATATATGAATTCAGGAAGATTAACTTTTTTGAAACATGGAGATACTAAGAATCATGGTATTAGAGAGAGAAAAATGTTACATGGCTAGGTATTTCCAAAGATTACATGTGTATAATGGATTTGACTAATACATATATTGAGTTGGTAGGTGGCAAAATTGGCAAATGAGATTTGAGTGTGTTTAATTTTTTTGGGTTTTTTTGGGTTTTTTCCATGCACATTTGAACACATTTCTCTGTATCCTATGACATGGGACTTCAAAACATCAAAAGTTAGCAGAAAAAGATAAGAATGGTTTTACTCTAACAGTGATATTCATCGAAATATGGAGTGTATTCTTCCTTCATTAATATCTCTTCTGCATTCCTAAATCCAGGTATCTCTTGACTTGCACAGTTTATTCAGGGTGGATTTTTCTCTAAACAATTTGAGAACAGTGCTATTTTTCAAATAGTAGTAGTTTTTATAGCCATGGCAGGACTGGAGATTACATGTTGCAGAACTTGTTAGCACTGTTGCTGCCTAGTGCCTGATGTCAGTATATACTAGCTACTAGACTAAACCTCAGTTCAAGATAACGTTTTGACAATAGACCGGTACTCTTATAATAGCTCTTTTGACCATATAGAATCAGACACAGGAGGAATCCTTTCACTGTATTTTCATCCATTTGGTCTTTATCCATCCAAAAAGACTAGGATTATGCTACCTTATGCAGCAGAGCTAAGAAGCATGCATGCTATACTACTGTACAATATTTGCTGCTATATGGCTTTTCACATACTTGTGACACCTTATTTTCTGTTGACCTGTTTAGGAGGTTTGAGTCAGGATTAAGTGAATGAGATGTGAAGTTAACGTGTTCTAGCAAGTTGCTTAAGTTCATTCTAGATTTTTTTTTCCCCAAAGTATTCTTTGGGACTAGGTCCCTTTCAACCTAGATGATTCTGTGATTCTGTGATTCTGTGATTCTATGTTTCTATGAATTTGTGGCTTAAACAATAACAAGATGTTAAATCTGGGTAGAATTGATTTTTTGTGAGGTCAGTGAAGCTAGAATTTTGTCTTGTGATAGGAGCTAGTAAAAACTGTATTGAATCATTTCATTGGTTATTGGCACTAAAAAATAAAGTCTACTTTTCGCTGTAATACATTAACTGAATTAATTGACTGAATTCATAGGCAAAAAAAATTTAGCCAGCATATATCTAGGATGATATATAAAAGTCCGTAAGTTTTTTTAGGATGCCATGCTCTGTTTCCAACCTGCAATAGGATATGAAAAATGCTAGAAGACAAACTTTATTTTCTAGAAGCTGCTGTAAACAACAAGTGAATGGGATGCATATGCACAGTTCAGAGCAGTATTCTCAGCTTACATGAAGGGTGGAAAAGTGATGGGAAAAATAGTGGGGATGTTTTCTTGTAACCTGCTATGTTTGTACAATTTGTTGCCTAGTAGTTTCAAGTCACTGTGGAAATTTTTGCATTTTTTTTCTTTTCCCCTCCTTCCCTTTTATTAAATAATAATAACAAATAAATGCAAATATTTCACATGTCAAATGAAACAGAAGAAAGCTCTTCCTTTATTTCTATTCTGTACAGAGCAGTGTAAAGATACCACCTACTAAAACTTTGTGCTGTAGTTCTGGTATTGCAAATAATGGGAGAGTTTGGCTATTCTTCACCCTGTAGGCACACTCTCTGTAATGAATTCCTGAGTAAAGCTGAATTAGAGGTTAAGTTACTTTTAAGCAGGATTTAGGAAAACATCCATCTTAGATGATGTTTTCAGAAAAAAAATATGTCTCATACAGTTCTTGAAAATAAATTGGGGCATTTATATTTCTTAGAAGTATTTGAAAATTTTATCCTGGTTCACACTGTGACTCAGTTCTCCATCTGTAGAGAAGGATCAACTCCTTCCTGGGGTTGCATTTGTAGTTTACATTCTGCTATCAATGGTCTGTTAGTAAGGACTCAGATCATTTGCATAGCTACATTTCACAGTGATGAGCGTGTTTGGAAGAAAAATGTGATTTTTCTGAGTACACTGGAGTTTTAAAAATGCATTGGATTTGCCTCTGCAGTAGCAATCTTAGAACTGAAGAGAAATAAAAAAGGCTGCAAGGTATATTTTTATTATATGTATCATATGTGACTTTCTGGAAGGTGATGAGATCGGATTCAAGCCATTTTGAGGTCTAAGAAGAGATTTTAGTGGGCTTAAGTGGGAAAAAAAAAGTCTGAAGACTATAGAGACAGGGTTGTTGTGTCTTACTGAAGCAAGTGACAAGAATTAAGATTTCCTATGGCACAGTTCTTGCTCACTTTACCTCCATTTCTCACCCTGATACACAGCCCTAACACCAATATGACCAACCAACTTGCATGCTAGAGGGAAACATGTGAAAAGAGTGTTGCAAAGTACTTTCTTGTTGAAATTGACTGCTAAGAGATTATTCTAAAACCTGAGATCATTCTAAGAGTAATACTGGCAATTATAAAAATAGGGGACTTATGTTTAAGCTTTAGAGTGGAAAGCTATCTTTCTATTACTGTTAACATTTCACTTTTTTTTGCAGCTAGAAAATTTTCTTTCAATTCTATATCAGAGTTTACAATGTAAGAACTTGAGGCTTCCGTGGTTCCTTTGAGAGATAATGTGCATTTGTTTGATGTACTGCAGTTTTCAATATAAAACCTCAACTGGTCTTAAAAATAGGATTTTCACCTCTGAAAAGTACGTTATTACAAAGTTACCATATAATAAAAAATGAATATTACAAAAATAGGCTTCCTGTGAATTATAACTTCATATCCAACCTCAGTAATATAGATGGCTTGTTTTATAATTTCCTAGACAGCATAAAATTCTTACCCTTAAAGGAAAAAAAAAAAAGAAAAAGAAAGAAATATCCCACAAACCCCCAAATGAGAGAAAGATGAATGGATCCTCTGCAAGATCTAATCAGATAACACTAATGCACAGGTATTAATGAAGCTGTCAAGCTCTGTTCACTGTACTGAAGGACTGAGGTATACATTGTGCATTTAACCTTCAACACTGATATAGTGATTTGTAGTCTGTTGAGTTGGTATTCCATTACTGGAATCTTGTGCTTTTGTTATAGAAGGAAATAATGAAAGCATGGTCTTTCATTAGACCATGAAGGCTGGCCAAGAAGGCTAGTTAGATAGGTCTGTCTGTATAACTGACATCAGTGATAATCAGATAAGAAGAAAGAAAAAAGGAAAACTTTTTAATTCACTTTTTCAGTATTTCATTAGTGTCTGTAGTATGTAATGTCTTCATTATACTATCTACAAATTGTTGAAAGATTTCCAGCAGGTCATGAACTCCAGAATACTAATCATATCTTAAGAACTTTTGCTTATTTTCCCAGATTGCATTCTGCCTCAAAACTTGCTACCTGTGTATGCACCATAGGATCTGAAGATGTGTATCTTATAAGAACAGACTGAGGATGACTGTAGCTTTTGTAGACATTGTCACACCCCACAGGAGACAGACTCTGCTACAAAGAACTAAAATAAAAATAAAACGATAATACTGCCCCTGTATAACACAATAGCATCTGATGTTGTAAAACCCCTTTGCCAATCTGTAGTTCCCTCTTCCAAACACCAACTGTTCCCCACTGTATATGTACATATGTTAGATTTTTTTATTTATTTATTTTTCATTGACAAGACCCTCATAGCTTTTAGAAACTATCAGCAGCATTGGGTGCCAGAAGATATGTAAGGGAATCCTAGGGCAGGATTCATGTTACTGAAAGCAGATGTTTACTTTCTCCAGTTATTGAGATTCCCTTGCTAGCAACTGGTGAAAAACAGGCATTCATAAATAAACCAACTGAAGTCTTAAGATGTTTTTGTGCCTGGTTGTCTTCTCATTAACCTTGCTCCTCATCTGGTCATGTCAGTTGCTTAATTGCTATCACTACACAAGACAGTTTCTGAGACATTTTTCATCATCCAAACACCACGTTAAATTTGCATTATGGCTGAGATAAAAGCAACTATACATGCTTTAGTAAAAAATAGCGACCAGTTGCATCCCATAAAGTAACCAGTATCCAGACAACCTTTCTTTTGTGACGTATCTGTATTTGGAGAGCTATGGATTCTACAGCTCTGATGCAATGCAAGTAACCACTTGCATAACATGAGAACCATATGTATTCCCATTCTGAGAAGCCTTTTACTGCCACATAGATTTTATAAAAGTTCAGTGATTTTCTAAGTCTCATGTGTCGCAATTCATTTTTCATTTTTAAATCTATACTGTTCCCAGCTGTGTTGTAGCGTCAGCATAATCACTGACTTTAAGACGCTCATTTGGGATTTATCCTACTGTAACTTGATGGAGAACTTAGACCCTTGCATTTGTAGGTCAACAGATGTGTGTTTCACCTGTGCTGCTCCTCTGAGTGAGTACAGGAATGTTTTGCAGATGCTGTCAGATTATTTTGCAGGCACATTTCAGATCCCTATGACGTATTCAGAATCAGAACTGCAGAAAACCTTTTTAAATCTGTTTTATACACTTCAAATTATCATTTGAAAAGACAGTTGAGTAACTAGACTACAGTTTTAGAAATTTTGGGGTCTTTTGTTGCTATTCTTAATGATTAGACTTGGAAATAGTTAGATTTGGTACAAGCTGACAAACTAAGACTATAGATACAGGGTAGATAGGGCTAAAATTAAGATGATGTTTTCTTTCAATAATTGCCTGTGAGGTAACATGGTTTTTTTGACTCCAAAATAATTTTCTTTACAGGATTGTCCTCCAGATCACAGATATCCCAT
This sequence comes from Chionis minor, assembly GCA_013398295.1. NCBI lineage: Eukaryota > Metazoa > Chordata > Aves > Charadriiformes > Chionidae > Chionis > Chionis minor. The sequence goes on from VZSF01008831.1 coordinate 635,564, forward strand.
TAGCTGTGGAGGGTAATTTTTAATTCTAATGCAGTATTTATTCCAAAAGAAACTACTTTCTTCAAAGACTAAAGCAGAATGAAGGTGGAAAAAAATTCATGTACACCTTTTTGGTTAAGCAAAACAAAAAGCCAATCTCCACACTGCATCTTGGTACAAAATATTGTCAGATAAACAATGTAGTTTAACCGATTGCAACATTTTCTGCCCAAATTTATACAGAGCTTAGAGTAATAATTGATTATTCAATCCCAATGCTAAAAAAACCCTCCACAATGTGGTGAATGAAGTGTTTCCACTACTGAATATTATACTGAGTTCTTATGTCTGGGTAGTATTGCACATTGTGTTTGACATTACCTTAGATAAAATATGAGTAAGACAAAAAGAAGTATATATTGATAATGATGAAATAATGGGGGAAAATTTGATCCTCACAGAAGTCACAGGAAGTTTTGCCATTAAGTCAGAGAATTTTTATTTCATTCACGGGGTAGGACTACCGTTACCATTAAAGTCATTGGGGAACATTCACTAGTGAGACACTGCAAATAGTGTTTTGAGGAAGCTAAAAAGTGAGGCATCAACTATACTTTGTTAGTCAAAAGTGCTGATTGGATACAAATGGCAACATTCATTTTGTACTTACTGACAGTTGTAAGTGAAACAGTTTTCGGCGACATCACTGGATAATAAAATTTCCAAATAATTTTACCTGTATAGGAGCTGGATTTTGAAGCAAAGACAAGCTATACCTTGAGGATAGAAGCAGCCAATATGCATGTTGACCCTCGCTTCCTGAGTCTGGGACCCTTCAGTGACATGACAACAGTGAAGATAATTGTAGAAGATGTTGATGAGCCACCTGTGTTTACTTCACGTTTGTACTCCATGGTGGTATCTGAAGCAGCAAAGGTCGGCACTATCATTGGAACTGTAGCAGCCCATGATCCAGATGCCTCAAACAGTCCCGTCAGGTAATTATAGGCTATCTTAGTAGTTTATTTATTTAGCCTTTGTATTGCAGTTGTTCACTTTGTTCTGGAAGACTCTTTGTTTGCACCAAAAGCAACTACCTAGCTTTTTCCCCTTGCAGAGGGAGGTTGAGATGCTCTAAGAATTTGTGTATTTTGACTTTTGCACTCCTGAACTACAAAATCTTTGAAAAAATAATGGTTTTTCTTAAAAAAAAATAATTAAATGGTCATAAAACAAAGAAGACAAGACAAAATTTCAGGATTCCAAAGAAAAGAATCACAATATATTACTCGTATTTATTTCTCTCTAAGTTTAGGCAGAGTCTAATACTATTTATAACAAGTTATGTTCTTTTATATCCCCCAGGACCAAAACATATATGTAATATACATATATGTGTGTGTCTGTGTGTGTGTGCATAAGGATTCATATTCTGCATACACTAAACACAAGAACATAATAACACCTAGACTCTTGCATGATAAACAAGAGCTGAGGTCCCACAGAAAAAAAACATTTAGAAGAACTCTTTATGTGAGGGAAATGGATAGGACAAGACATGTCCTGTCCTAGTCAGGATGGTTAAAAGCAACAATCTTTTGGCTTTTGTAAATATTACTGCAGCCAAATGTCTTCCATTTGAAAGGGAAGAGATGTGAACACTAAAACTGTCAAGGGACTCTTCCTTTGTGGTCGCTGTGTGAACAACCTGCAAGTCTTCCACAATCCAATGTGCAGGATCATAAAGAAACCGTAAGAAAACACAAAATATCTGTCTTATGTTTGCCTGTATTTAAGGTTAAATCTTCAGGAAAAGACTCACCACCTGAGTTAAACTAGTAATGAGTTACCTGTTACTTTTCTTATGCAGAGTAGTAATATTAATTGTCAAAGGAACATGCAAAGGATCTAGTGGCTAATACTTCTGACTCAGGAATTTTGCAAACTTAAACATCTGCAGGAGGAGGAACACATATACAGTTTAAAGTTAGTACTAAATTTCATTCATTAATATTTTTCATTTAGGGCACACGTGGAAAAAAACTTCATATGTACAGAACTTGTTTGGATATCATCTTTTTTAGGGATGTTAAATTTTTAGCTTCATGCATTGAAGGTGAGCTGGGGATTCTAGTGTAGCTCTGTAATTTCTCAAGCAGCAATCTTTAAGTTGTAAAAATAAATCATGTGTCCCTCAGCACAGAAGGGACATTGAGGTGCTGGAGCATGTCCAGAGAAGGGCAACAAAGCTGGTGAGCGATCTAGAAAATATGTCTTATGAGGAGCTGCTGAGGGAGTTGGGATTGTTTAGCCTGGAGAAGGGAAGGTTGAGGGGAGACCTTATCACTCTCTACAACTACCTGAAAGGAGGTTGTAGCGAGGCGGGGGTCAATCTCTTCTCCCAAGTATAATCTCCCAAACGATAAGACAAGAGGAAATGACCTCAAGTTATGCCAGGGGAGGTTTAGGTTGGATATCAGGAACAACTTCTTTATGGGCAGGGTTGTCAAGCATTGGAACAGGCTGCCCAGGGAGGTGGTGGAATCACCATCCTTAGAGGTATTTAAAAGGCAGGTAGATGTGGTGTTGAGGGACATGGTTTAGGGGTGGTTTAGCAGTGTTAGGTTTATGGTTGGACTTGATCTCGAAGGTCTCTTCCAACCTAAGTGATTCTGTGATTCTGTGATTTCTAGAGGTGACGCAAGTGTTCTCTACATCTCTTTTGTTATATATTTGCAACACATCCAAAATAGCTATCATGTATAAACCAGTCCTAGATGGATGGTTGGCAGGGATTTACTTGTGAAATTTATATTTGCTGAGCTCTTTCTTTACCGTGGCAGTGTTTTCTGGCACTGATGTTAGCATCTGGTGTATAATATCTGGTTTAGCAAACCACATTGAGTAGGATTAAATTCAGTTCCATAAATGCATTCCATGCTCAGAATGGTTTTGATTCCTGTGTAAACATAAGGATGAGTTTATTGGCCTTGATCTGGTTAATTTTTACAATTCCATCATAAAAAAATAGTTATATCACCAGCTTAGCTAACATGTTGATGATTTCTTCTGCTTCAAAGTTGTTTGGAATTTGAGAGGGAGGAAGAAAAGAAATAGTGAGGCTTTATTTATATGCTTGTGAACCGGTTATGTACATCATTAGGGGTACTGACAGATCATATAATTTAAAGCTGTCCTGCATCTGCTGTGATGTGGCATCAGTGCCAGATTCACCTAAAAATTGTAATGTGTTAAGGAGGATTAACACATAATACTTCTCATGATCTATTTAAGAAGTTTAAATTATTAATCTATAAATAAGTATTCCAAATTCCAAACATTGGATTGTATTGATATTGATTAAAATTAACTTGTTACAATTCAGGAAATGCTGAAATTACAAGATCAGACACAATTAAAACCTTGACAATACCAGGGGGGTGGGGGAGAGGAAGTAATAAATAGTTTCAAAAGGAGAGGTTATCTTGTATGGACCTGAGAACTATTGATGTTTGAACTAGCTTAAAGAAAGGATTTAAAACTCCTGCAGCTCAAAGAATTTCAAGTATTAACGGCTGCAAGGAATTAAAGGATAAAAGTGTATAGATTTTTTTTTGCAGATTTGTATACGGATACAACTCTTGTAAACAAGTTAAGGGAAACTGCTTGCTCTCGATGCATAAAAATTGTCTTTCCTCTTGTTTCATAAGAATCTGATGTCAAATTGAACAATTTATACAAATAACTCATTTGCTTTCCCTCCTTCTCCTTCTCCTTCTCCTTCTCCTTCTCCTTCTCCTTCTCCTTCTCCTTCTCCTTTTCTCTCTTTCTTTCTTTCTTACTCTTTTCAGTAAAGGTCTTTGGCTCTTCAGGTTGCTTAGTGATAGTGTTAATAGTTGGGAAATCCAAAGGCTGGCAGGAGATTGAATCCCAGCTGCCAAGATTGACTACATAGCAGAGGTGAAAGCATAGTCTCATGGGGAAGCTTGCCAGCCACAAAACAGCTGAAGAGTACTGCTGACCAAATAAACAACAGTGCTGGCATGAAAAAATGAACTATGGTTAACGTAAAATGGAGGGGAAAAAAAAGTGAAAGAGGGAGAGCCTTAATCCATGAAACATGAAAACTGGTGTTACAACTCTTTACTCCATTCTCTCTCTCGCTGTGACATAATATAGTAAAACAATTCTAATTATGTAACAAGTCTCTGGTCTAAGATTTTATAGCCAGGAGAGATAAATAAAAATACAGTAATACAACAAAATAAAAGGTGTTATCTTACAATACAGAACAAACAAATAGTGTCATAAAATCACTATACGTGGGAAATTCTACTTTTTAACTATCTTCTATAATTCTTTCCTTCCACATTTTCCAAAGGATTAAGTTAATGTTATATCAATAATCTAATATATTATCATTGTGACAGTAATTGTAATGATCACAGTTGGTCTGATTTGGACATTTTAATTCATCCTGAGTGTACGGATGTGCTCAGGCGTAAACGAGAGTACAAGAATCTGACCCAATATTAAACTGAACGTCAAGAATATTCCAGTTGTAAATCTAAACCTGCCTAATCAACTGTCCCTTTCTCTCAAACGGGTTACAAGCAAAACACCCACAGGCATTTTGACCTTTTCCTTTATTCTATTTTCTGTTTGCTAAGGAGCTCATTTCCCCCTTCCTAAAACAAATTTGGAGGTAAAAGATATGTCAAGCCAAAGAGTTAAGGGCATGAGCCTGTTTGTCTAATGACAGTAAAGCACCGGGAGCTGACAGTGATGACATGTAATCCCTTGACCTACTCTGCATCATTTCCCTTTTTATCCCTGTCCCTGCAGCCCTGGGTAACTCAGGGGCTCTTCTACTGGTGATAGAAAGCTCTGTGCTCAGGCTGCAGCCCCCACGGGAGCAGCACCCAGCTGGTACAGCCATGTAGCAAACTTCCAGCTTGCCTTCTCCTTAGCTGGGGTTCAGGAGAATGCTATTCCATGAATAAATGAAAGCTTGCCTTACAGAAGAGAGGAAGACAGAAAAGAGAGGGGAATAGAACCTTGCTTAAGAGGACACTGTAGGAACAGAACCCGCCACTATCAACACAGTCAATGTGTAACTCTATCGCCTTTGCACACAGCTTTGTTTCTCTCGACACTTCAGAGATACTGGACAAAACAAAGCTCAAAATGAGGAAAAAGTGGAAATTCTTTCTCTCTAATAGGAAATCAATGGAACATTTTTTACAAGCTATAACTGAACATAAATCAAATTTTTTCTTTCATCTGTGACGTAGGTACTCAATAGATCGAAACACAGACCTGGAGAGGTATTTCAATATTGATGCCAACAGTGGAGTCATTACAACTGCCAAATCTTTGGACAGGGAAACTAATGCTGTTCATAATATCACAGTCTTGGCTATGGAGAGTCGTAAGTAACAATTTAAAGATTTTATTGGCTGTTTGTACGTAAAACTTCAGGCTTGGTTGTGATCAGCTGCATTGAGAGGAATTATGACAATTTCAAACCATGGCAGATAAAAATATCTTCTTATTCAATGTAAAAGAAGCCTGTGTGATAAAAATTAACAAATACAACAGATTAAATATTTGTTCTTTCCTTTGCCTCACACCTTGCATGGTCTTTTGACTTCTGAAAAACAAATACAAAAGAAGATGAAATATGTTGTCAGCAGTCTCAGACCAGGTATCATTAGAGGAAAAGTGATATGAAGTATAAAGGAAAGCAGTAAGCCCATCTTCATGATGGCACCCAGAGTTGAATGCTGTTGGTCAACCACAGCATTCTTAAAAGGTATGTAAGAAAGGGAGTGTGAATGGTTGTGCGGTTTCACTTTTCCAACTCTAAGGTAAGGCCATAGAAAATATTTTGTACTTGGCATCTTTTCTGGTGTAAGACAAAAAGTGCTGAAAAATCAAACCCTTCAAGAGCATACAACAAGAATTCTGTTAATGAAATTTTAAACCTGAACTTGCTCAGTTCTGAATAAATTATGTAAAAACTATATACTTTTGCCTTTATATTTGAAGAACTTATTTCTTTAAATTTCATCTTTATTACTATTCTGTTGGGCTGTGATAATAAAAGAGTTATCAGTTCTCTGGCCTGTTATTTTAAAAATCCTCACTTCTTGCTTTCAGTGAGGTTAATTTAATGTTTAACCTGAAAGCTAACATTTATCATTTAGTGTCTGTATGAAATTATCTTGTATTCTCAGGAGCATAATTTTGGCCTAGGAGAGCAGTGTGGAAACCAAAAATTTTCCTGGATGGTAACAAAGCTGACAAGGTAGCCAGAGGCATACCTGACACAAGTGAGAATCTAGAAGCACAAGTAATACCTTATAATGCTTTAATTTATGTTCATGGCCTGCTTGGTTTTCAATAAGCTTAGATGAGCAGAGGAAAAAGTGTCAAAAATTTGGTGTCAAAATTTCTTAGTTCTCTGGTATTTCATGTGTGGAATAAAAAAACAAAACAAAAGACTTTGTGATCTACATTGGCATGCACTGCTTTAAATACTTACAATATTTACTAAAATGTGGTTGCATACCCTATAAAAAGAGATACACATTTCACAGTTTGTACAGTTTTTCATTATTATTTCATTTATTCTGCCCTTTTCTATCACTAATGTCACCACCTGAGGTAAAAAAATAATACAATCTCTCCAAAAATCCCTGCTCTGAAACAGAAGTGTCATCTAGCAAAATAAGTATAACACACACTGATGTTCTTTATGCTTAGTCCAAAAATACCTACTGTTTAATATTAAATGATGACATTGGACCCTGAACAGGTTCATTAGACCCTGAACTGCTGTGCATCAGTTTAAGAATATGATTCATATTTCAGGTGTTCAACGTGTTCATGGCAGTGCTGAAATTCTTAGTTGAGCGTGCACTTTAAATATTTTGAGATTTGTTCAGGAATACAGCTTCCTCTTTTTTCTGTTATACATAGCTGATGGAATTCTTTTTTTAACTTCTTGACAGCCTGATCATTCTGAATTGTAACAAAAATTTATTTAACCTATAATAACCATGCTGCTCTCAATATGAATAGTGCTCTTCTGGCTAGTTAGACCCCATGGCAATGCTTTTATGTCATCTTCCTCTTATCCTTCCATATGATATGTTTCAGTGCTGTGATTACTGTGTTAGATTTTCAATTTATACCTGAGAGTAAAACCTTAGTTTAATTGAAGCAGCTGGAAAACATAAACACTGTTTCCACTAGGTCCAGAAGATCAAGCCAAGAGCTTCCTTTGTCTTTCTAGGAGGGATTGTAACAGATTTGAGATGCATATGCAAAAAGAAGAATGCAAAGGGAAAATATACTGACCCAAAGAATAACTTGCAAGGAGCTATCCTTGATTGTTTTGTTGGCTTCTTTTCCTATAGAGAATCCAGCACAGATTGGGAGAGGCTATGTAGCCATTACTATCCTTGACATAAATGACAATGCTCCTGAGTTTGCCATGGAGTATGAGACAACCGTCTGTGAAAATGCTCAACCTGGTCAGGTATGGCTTGATAGTTTATGTTTATTTTTATCACATATGCAGCTATTCGTTGTGAAAGCCTGCCAGATTTAAGATAAAATGTAATCAGCTTATGCCAGTAAAAATGGTGCTTTGATGTGCAGCACAAGCAAATACTAATCAAACCCTAACACCTTCACCATATCTCTGAAGGGAAAGACTAAGGTGTAAAAATTACTTGTTGAAGGTACTGTTAAAATCTCTGGCTTTCTTATTGATATAACTGACACATTTTGCTAAACTCACTTAATTTTGAATAATATAATATAAAGCATGCATACTTCTTCCTAATTTTGCTAGGAAGTGGGAAGTCAATAACACAGAGATTATTCTGAGACTGAAGGCCTACTATTCCTAAAATGAGTACACACTTTTATTTCCCTTAGGAAGTATGGGTCATAAAGCCACAATTTCACAAAAGGAAATTTATTCCTACCCTATTCCCCAGTGTTTTCAACTCCCCAAATGTCTTCCAAGTAGTCCTAGTCGCAACTAAAAGTATCTGGTGTTGTTTATCCTTGGTGTCTCTCATATTTGGACTTTTCCTCTCTACTTTGTAAGACCTCAGAAAATACATATATATTTTCTCTTTCTCTCTTCTCTACCCCAGAAATATAGCAGATGTTTCACCCACATAGAACCCGCATATTCCCTGGGAGACTTTGCACATTTGTGCCTTCTCCCAGAATATTGTCCTTCTTGTTGTGGCAGACGTTGTTTATTGCACATTTCAAAATCACAGCATAACTTAAATCCTTAGCAGAAAACACTATGATTATTAGCTTGTGCTCATGAGAAACACATAATATGTGTGCTTTTATTGGAGTACCTGTTTGTTTTCTCTGTGATCTAGTCAGAACTGTTAGGTCTCAGCATTCATTCTTTATGGATTTTAAGCAATGGTGACATTTTTTCTTAGATGCAGATTTGACAGACTTTTAGAAAACGAAATTGGAAAAATAATGATAATAATAAAAGAGATATCCAAAAAAATATTACTATACTTATAACTTAGCTTTTTGGTTTCAATTCTATTGAAAAAAAAAGTATATGACTTAAAATGCTTAAAAGTATAATCTTCTCCATGTGAAATTTTACAACATTAATTGCAGACACTGATAACTTCATTAAGGGCCATCCAGAAGATACACTTCTTCCGCTATTACGCACTTTATACTCCAAGCCCTGGTGAATGACAGACCTAAATTTCTTACAGGCCCTGTTGGTTATTGCTTTTAGCCAATGAAGTTCGTACAGGGAAAGTAAATAGCCGAGCCACATTTTAGTTTTCAAAGTATCTGTTCATGCTTAGGAGATTAGAAAAACAAAAAACAATATAAGCAGGACTTAAGGGAGAGTCAGTATTTTGATAAGTAATAGAAGAGTTATATAATGGACATATATTTGTGCTTCTTACCATTCCAAACAATGGAACCCTGTTATATCTCAAAACAGGTGATCCAGAAAATCAGTGCAATTGATAAAGATGACCCACCAAATGGCCATCAGTTTTACTTCAGTTTAACAGCAGAGGCAGCAAATAATCACAATTTTACACTGCAGGACAACAAAGGTAAGGACATTTTGTTTGGGTAAATATTCACCACTAACATCTTTCATTTTGAATATACCATGCTGATTATGACCTACATAAGCTTCTATTCTGGTAAGGACATAAATTAAGTTACAATCAGCCTGCAAAATAATTTCATCTGTAGATTATTTTTCAAGGGAATTAAGCTGTTGTTTGAATCATTTAAAGCCTTAAGCCAAACAGAGCAGCTTCATTTTTTTTTTTCTTTACAGAAGTCACTCTTCTCACATTTTTTTTTCCTTGTATTTATAGGTTTTTATCTAAATTAGATTTTACCTTGGGGCAGTGACTGAAAAATGTCCAAGGAATTCATGTTTTATTAATATAACTCAGGGCCTAAAAAATGAATGCACAGTAAATCAAGAGTTCTTTGTTTGTTTTTTTGTTTGTTTGTTTGTTTGTTTGTTTTTAAATGCATCTTTTCAGTAAGTATACCAGCTATTGAAGAACACTTTTGATAATGGAAGCTGCCTACGATATTTACACAGACTTTTTATGACTATTTCCCCAAAGACTTATGCAAAGACTCCCATTTACATCACGTTTCTATTAGTTAAAATATCTGAGAACACACTTCTAATCAGTGTTCTCGTTAGTCACACTGCACAGTAGGGCAGCTGGGCATGTATCAGTCAGTTTAGCTATTAGCTGAAGCAAATAGAACTAAATAGACACTATGCTACTGTTGCATTGCTCTTTTATGGATCAGTACCAAACCAGAGCTACAAAGTCATCCTTATTAATCAAACAAGAAAAACAGACATATGGTGGACTAAAGGATACTGTTTGTACAGACAGACTCTGAACAACGTTCACTAAGCATAACATGTGACCTATTAAAGTTCTCTCAAGCAGCTATTTATTGCCTTACCCTGCATGTAGTTACTGACATGCTTAATTTTCTTCATATGAGTAGCTTGCAGTTTGAAACTGACGACTGTGATAGTAATAATGATCAAAATAATAAAAATGCATTAGAATAAGACCCTATTCAGAAATCTGACAATGTTACAACTACTGTAAGTACAAGTATTTAATGAAAAGACAGGCCCTCTTCCAGAGAACTTATAACTGGGAAAAAGTAATAATAGACTTGCAATGCCAGTAAAATCAATGGACAAGACACAGCAGGAGTTTCCTCTTTTGATGTTAATTAATTTTATTCATATCTCATATGACGTTATATGGAGAAGCGCTTGCATATTTTTCCAGATAGTTCATAATAGATGACACAATAAGATAACTTTCCAGAACTATCAATATATCTGTCTATAAATAGATAGATAAGTAGATAGAGAGATAGATGATAGATAGACAGATAGATAGATAGATAGATAGATAGACCGACTGACCGACCGACTGACCGACCGACCGACCTTTTCTATGCATTCTAGGAGATGTAACTCCCTACCTCTCAGGAGCTGTCAACCTGTATTGAACACAGTGAGTTTTGCACATATTTTCTGGAACACATGGACTTTTTAATCACCCAACTCAGAGCAGCATCAAACCACACATTTTAGATTGATTATATTAGTTATCTTGACTCTCAGATGAGACTGAAAACATGTACGTGTCTCTGTTATGTGTGCAGTTACCTGTATGTGTGCACCAACTGGATTTTTTTTTGAGTTCAAAAAAATATTTCATTGGTCTTCAGAACTTATTCTCCTATTAATATGTTCATCCCTTCCATTTATAGAATATCTATATCTGTAAATTGAAATAGATCCTTGGAAATTAGACCTGAAACAAGTATGTAGACACTTAACCTGATCACTGAAGGTTAATTTTTTTCTTTTTTTGTTTTGATTGCATCTTCAACTGTCTATCAAGAGTGTGGAACGGTGAGCTTGACAAAAATCTATTAGACCTCTGCAATTTTGAAACTGTCTTTCATGGAAAATAGAAATCTTTTTGTTTAGTTTGGTATCATTTCTCAGCTTATCCTATCTCTGCAGCTTCAAAAAAACATGACCAGGAATAATATAAATAATATAAATGTGTTTATAAAGTCTTTTAAGTGAAGGACTGTATTATTTATAGGCTTGTGTTTTAGAAAGGTCATGTATTTTATATTTATTTATTCCTTTATCTAGATAACACTGCAACAGTACTAACCAGAAGAAATGGGTTCCGAAGACAGGAACAGTCTGTTTTCTACTTGCCAATATTCATTGTGGACAGTGGATCACCTTCGCTTAGTAGCACTAATACCCTCACCATCAGAGTCTGTGATTGTGATGCAGATGGTATTGCTCAGACATGCAATGCAGAAGCATATATCTTGCCTGCAGGACTTAGCACTGGAGCCCTGATAGCAATATTGGCTTGTGTCTTGACACTGCTAGGTACGTCTTCTTCCTGTTGACTCTTATTTCCTATTCAACGTATAGTAGCAAAAGATAGAGATATATATATACGTATATAAGTTTCAACATCTCCCCCTACCCTGATTTCTGTAAACAGGGACACCAAATACTTCAGACAGAGCAGTGTTTTGTATCATGAGACACACAAAATCCATAGTTAAGGATTTTCAAGTTCAGATATTTTGTTTCTATGTCAACCTGTCTCCAGATGCATGTATGAAATAACAGAAAAAGAAAAAAAGATCATTTCCATCAAATGTAATATTTAAGAGACACACAACGGAAGTGTTTGGTTTAGCATCTCCCCATATAACCAGTATCAATGTGTGTCAACTTTTTCAGAGATATATTTTTAAACATTTATTGATTTGTGTAGAGCAAAAGATATTCAGAAAATACAATAGATGTAATTTACTGATGGGTGTAATATTTAATTGAATATCCTCTACAGAATGATCTTTTATTACTTCTACAACTGGTAGCATAGCTGGATTTTATGTTGTGCAGGGAAACTGCAACTAGATAAAAGACAGTGAAAAACAGTGGAAGAGTGTTAACATCCTAGTTTGGTTAACATTTATCATTTCATGCCTAGTCCTTAAACAAAATGACTACATGGCAGTAGTAAAGGCCCAAATGGAGGAGTAAAGATGAAGGATCAACCTGCAGCATACAGGTGCAGGTGACCAAAAGTGCAGCTTTGCTTATTGTCAGAAAGTTCATATGTTAACAAGGGTACCGATTTTCTTGAATGTTGTTATAAACGGAGAGATTTTTCTATTTCCTGGCTATACATGTCAGCCTAAGGGAAAAGGAAAGACCATAGTGTCCTCAGGCTGGTATAATCCCAGTGGTGGTTTATCTGTCACTCTTATCCAAGTAATTTGAATAGGTCAAATCAAGAGACTTTTGTCCACACTTCTATTTGTGACAGTATTTCAACAACATGTATAGATTTTTTATTGACTTTGATTCACTTCACTGTAAAACATTAGAAGGAAACATCGCTTCTGCTACAAACATTTCTAAAGGATGCAAAAAAGGAAATCCTCTTGCATTGTTGTTACAGAGCAAGAAAAATAACTACCTCTGCAAAGATCCCAACCAGCTTACCCGGTAGCTGTGTCTAGAAGGTGGCATCTCCTGTTTTCCACCTTTGTGACAAAAAACACTAGCAACGTAAGATAGTTTAAACTCATTTAACACATGGTTTAAGGAGAAATGGAAGGGAATGATTGCCAAAAGTTTTGATGGACTTTTTTTAAATACTGTTTTTCTGATAGCATTTCTAGGACATTTATACACCCAAATGAACTTTATTTGGACATGAAATTAATTGGTAGAGTTCAAAAAGTTATACAAAAGATTCTGTCATATCAACCGGCAGTGGAAAAACACCCATTTAAAACTTTGGTCCAACATACTTAAGAAGAAAAGTTCTGTAACAATAACAATTCACTTTGACTCAAATTGAAATGTCATCATTTCTGTTATATATAACAAAGGAGTTTCTGAAGATTACATTAAAAACTACTGTAGCCTGGCCTGGGTATAAGCTTTTCTTAAATAGAAGCCATATGTCTTAAAGAAGAGCATAGAGTGGAGACACAGCGTGTTACCAGGCAATAACTTGTTTGTTATAATCAGTACACCAGGATTCAAATAAAACCAATAACTTAAGAAACCTGAGTTTTTATTCCTGTCATTTTTAATGTATGCCAAAAAATGTGTTTGGTAAAGAATTGAGGATTAGCTCACTGAACATCGTGCTTGAACAATAGCCTGTGCACTGAAGAGAAATCTGGCACATGACTACCTTACCACTGATTTTATTTGCCAAAGAAATGGTCTTCCAAATTCATCTGTCTGAATACATCACCACTCTCTGTCCAAACAGACTTTTGTATGTGCTGTTGTCACAATCTGAACTATTCCTTTTGGGTACAGTTCAAAGCTGGAGGCACAATTTAGGCTGTGTTTTTATGCTAACCTTGGCTTTCAGTCTTGCATTCTGGTACTGTATCCTGCTGCTATTTTGTTCCCATTTAAGTGCCAGTCTTCACAAGGAAGAAGTGCCTAATCATCACTGCTGCATAGTGAAACCCCAGTCAAGCGTTGTTTCTTGTCTGGTCCCACAGCCTCATTTGTTCCTAGAAGACATTTTCTGGGATCAGCTGAGAAGTAGTACTGCTAGGAATTCACTTTGTGCTTTTTCCCTTTTTCTTTTCACCGCTGATCCTGAGAAAAAATCCTGAAGATCCACTAGCACTGCACAAAAAATAAACTTTAACTGTTGGCAAGTGGTTCTAGATCTGGGGAAAAAAAAATTCACCATTTTGTGTAGGAGTTTATCAGCAAACAGAGAAGACAGGCTACCAGATGAAATTTTTTTTCTGACCCAAGACTAACATGCAGTGCAAATCCAATCACATTCATCAGTGTCATCTCAATGTGAGTGCCAGCTGTGAAGTGAAGGAGCCATGAGATTTGCATAAATGTCATAGATACGTGCATTCTGGCACTAGTATCTCGAATTCTCAGCAAGCTCTTATCTTCTTAAAGTTAGTATGATGTACTTTGATATTTGTCCTTGCTCCATACATGCCTTTGTCTAACAAACTATTTGTCTTGACCAAGGCTCAGATTGTCTCAGTTGGATTTCTTAGTATTACTATTTTTAATCAAGCAACCAATAAGGTTTAGATAAGCATAATATTTCCATTGACACTAGGAAGGAAGAATGGCACTAAATCGTACTAATTCATTATAGTTTCATATAACATGGTGAAGACTATTTTTTCTAAGTAAAATAATTTTAAAAAGATAAAAACATTTTACTAAAATCTTGTCCCTCTTATTGACTGATGGAGATTACATTCTAGATTTTATTCCACAAGAAAGTTCCAGTACTTACTTAATTACTCAAAACAGCTTTATAATTTTTTCACTCTGCAGTGAGGCTATGTTTTAAAGAAAAAAAAAGTATTCTGTAAAAAGCATAGGAAAAGCTAGTTTGTATTAATTTTAGACTGTAGATAATATTCACAAAAATGAGTAGAAATTTTTTTAACTCCTCTGAAAATTATATGGTAATTTAATTCAAGGTAATTTGTTTCTCAGTTAGCACCTTCCAGACACAATAATTGCTTTGTAGCAAGTGTTTAGCATAAAATTTGGACATAAAATCACACACAAAAAAAGAATGTTCACCTGTAAGTAACCCAATCATATTTGAGAGGTTAAAGATTTTCTTTGTATTGAAAAAATGGAAAGTTAGATTTACATAACGCTTTTTCATGATTTTTGTTTTCCATTCTTTTGAATATAATCTATTAGTCCCACCTATTTTCTTAGAAACACTAAAGAAAACCTCCTATTAGTGTGGTACTAGACTTTACAAGTTAATACATTGATTAACTTCGAAATACAGACTTAAATTAGTATTTTTTCAGTTGGAAGATGAGGAAATTGTTATTACTATTATCACAATTCCTAATAAGAACCCAATTAAATCAGCACACATAATTGTGTGATTCGTAAACAAGAAACAGTCCTAGTCATAAAGATCTTATTCTCTAAATAGGTAAAATGTGTACAGAATGTGACCATGTAATATGTGTGAGTTTTGGTCTTTCCATTTAAAAAGTGATAGATTTATATCTCTTTTCATTTGGTAGTATCCAAATTAAATAATTTAACAGGTGGTTGAGTGTACAATGCTGAAGCTGTTTTCTGAAAGTTACGGAGCCTATTAGGGTCGTTCAGTCTGGACATTTAAAGGTCACAATCCCTTGCAAATATCAATCCAAATACATTAAGTAACACTTATGTATGAAGCTTGTTATCTGAGAATTAAATGGAGGTTTCCTGAGTCTTGGCCTCGGTAATCCCCAAATCTCATCTGACTGTACTGGCAACTGCAAGGTATAAATAGATAGGTTATTAGTGTGCTGCTTAGACGGCTGAGGATCTCCAATCTTCAGCTTTATGAATCACGACACACCTAAGGTATAACCAATGTGCAGGTTTGCTTGCAGCTGATGTGGTTTATTGCTATAGTAAATGCCAGGCTGACGGGTATAGCATATATACTGCATGACAACGTTTGTGATTTAGCTCTGTCCTTTACTCTACAGCTCTGCATGTAACCTTCTCCTTCAGGTTGTCTCAGGGCTTTTATGGCTTCCTTCCAATTATGTTGCAGTTGCCTTGAGTACAAAAGGAAAGATTAATACTAAAACAGAGATATGTGCTCGGGTGACCTAAACTTGACTTTTTACTAGATCATGCAAAAATGGAAATTTCATAATAATTCCACAAAGCACACGGCAAAATGACAAAGCAAAAAGCTACTCATATTCAAAGGTGTTTGTTTTAAGACTCATTTAGGTGAACTGAAACTACTGAAATTATCATTACATCTATCCTGACAGAAGGATAAAACTACATATTACCATTGCTAATAAACACTGATGCTGTTTTCTCTTGGCTATTGTACCTGTTCAACAAAATCAACATTTCTAAAAATTCAGGTAAAACAGGACAGAAAAATTAATTTAGATATATCTTTATTAGTTCTGATTATTTACTCTTTATAATTAGTTACATCTAATATCGATTGGTTTATTTATTTGTTAAATCACATACGAAATCAGTATTGCCATTTCACCTCTTCAGCAAGAGTTTGATGTACCAGTATGGTGCCAAACTCATGGGCTCAATGTATAATATGTATGGCCCTAAAGGTTTTCCATTCCATTACTTCTGCTCTAAAAAGCATAAAATCAGGTTTTCTAGATGTTCAGCTAGTCACTAATTGCTGACTTAATCTCTGCTTCATGATAAATGTAGGAAAAAAACCCACCATGACTTAATGCGAAATGGATATTAAAACCATTTTTTCTTGATTTAGACATCGGTGAAATTTGGTTTGGGCTTGTATTCATCTCTGCAGTTCTAGAAATACAGCTACAGCTTTGTTCATTTAGAGGTTAAACTATATTATTCATAGCTCTTGGAAAGCTCAGAAATTAATAATCTCATAAAGCCATCTAAATGCTAAAATATTTAACCTTTAGAAAGACTCCATATTTTTATTGGCTTCAAGAAAGTGTGAGATGTAAAAGGAATACTATATAAAACATTCATTGTATCTTGATTTTTATTGTACCTTCAGGCGGGCCTGCCTACTAAGTTTAATATTTTTCACTTATTAGCAGGTATTTAACTTTCAAAATGAAGTATGTTAAGAGGAACAGTGGTGTGAAAATGCATTTACACTTAAGTAAAAGAAATTATTAGCTGATTATTTATATGACAATAAAAATTGTGGCAGTAAAAATAATAATTAAAAAGTTATGTCAGTAACAATCTTGGCTTAAATGCGTATTTGTACTGTCAGCAAGCTAATTTGTCTTTCACTTTAAAATATCTTTTATAATAAGGAAAAACATTAAGAATGGAGTGCAATTGTCTCTATAATGACAATTTTATGTTCTCTGCTGTAGAATTTACAGCTCAATTTGTATTATACAAATACCAGAATGTTTTGAAATTTCACAAAAAAAAAAATTTTAAAGGTCAAAATCTTATATTGTCAAACTGCTTATGTAAATGTTGTTCAAAAAAAAATGCCCCAAACTAGTGGCTTCTGAATTCAATACATAAAGCATGAATGAAGGAGATGCCAAGGGCAAAAAAGTGAAAGTGTGATGCTGATGTTGCAGTAATATAGAGTCACAAGGCATCTGTTAGTAGATGGATGATTACATGTGTGCCTTGTAGCTACTGAAAAAAGGGGGAAAAATATTGCCTAATATATTTGTCAAAAAGTTTAAAAAAAATTGGACTTGTTCCAGTTTTAAATTTAGACATACATGGCTCCAAAGGAAAATAAAAAGAATTGCAGAAAGTCCATCTTTAAAGCCATTGTATGCTTTAGTGAATTCCAAATTCTGTAACATCTCTAGACATATGATAGTTTTCTGTATGTACAATCTCTGAACAGCTTGTTTATTCTAACCATGTGATCCTAATATTAAATCATGCCTCATGATGACTAGATTGATATTGATTTTAAAAATTACTCCCTGAAAAGAAAAGCTTTCAAGATTTTAGTCCTACCTTATAAAATTCACGGAAGCCACTTTTGAGACTACCTAGGGAAGCCCAAGCTTAATTTTATCTACACCAGCTTTTGCTTTTCCAGATGTTTATACAGCATTTAGTTGGCATATCAAATTACTGTAAATAAAGATTGTAAACCTTAGACATATGAATGCTACATATTCTTAAAATTTAAAATAAACATAAAATTAGAAGAGATTAATTGAATGTGGAATGACACTTTTCAACATACTGTTATTTTTATAGTCATAGTGATGTCTGCTATTTTCTAGGAGTATTATTAACTCAGCAAATGTTATCCAGATGCTACAATACAGTAGTAATATTTTTCTGGGAGAATGATTCACACTCTATCATGTCCCACAGATGGGTGCAATATTCGTGTTAGTGGTTCCATATTTTGTGTGTCAGCAATGATGTTTATCTATCAAAAATATATTTGAACAAGAGGACCCTTGAGTTAATATGTCCCAGTTCTTTTGGCTGTTGCTGCAGTTTAATATTAGCTTTGAAGCTGAATGAAACTTTAAGGCTTACATTTTAAAAAATAATTACACTTCTAGCACTGGCTGATCCAATAAACTCCAGCCCTAGCAGTTCACATTAGATATAATTCATAAACCTGGAGTACACTACTTTACACTTCATAGGAAAGTGAGGTCTTGTATAGAGATACTTTTAATGCATGAACTAAGACAGTCGTATTTTACACATTGCTTAACAATTCAGTGTTCTCTGATCTATGATTTTTTTATTATTTTTTTTTTCTTTCATCGGAGTTTGGTCATATACTTTAATTCAGTCACTTCCCAAACCATGGTTGTTAAATTCTATTCCATTACTTTATGAATGTGCTTTTACTGCTTGGACAATTAGGAGTTCAGGAATAGGTCCTTTTTTTATTTCATGGCTGTGAGTTTGTAGTAGTCAGACTGAACTAGCCTTAAAATTTATGTTTAGTGGACAGCATAAGAGATAGAATTAGAGAAGATGATGTTAATCCAGAATGGTTTTGGAAATAGATTCTTTAAGGTCTAAAAAGCTTATGGTTTAAAAGCTGTTTCAGAAGCTGCTAGGTTTCAAATCTAACTGCATAAATTACCTGCTATGTCCTTGGGTCTTCACCATATAAATTAATGACTACTTCCACCACTAGAAAAAATATAAGGAAACTTTATCACGGCTTAAACTCTGGTCTTTCTGTATTCCAGTTCTTGTCTTGCTGATTGTCACCATGAGGCGACGGAAAAAAGAGCCCCTCATTTTTGATGAAGAGAGAGATATCAGAGAGAACATTGTCAGGTATGATGATGAGGGTGGTGGAGAAGAAGACACTGAAGCTTTTGACATGGCTGCCTTGAGAAACCTCAACATTATCCGAGACACCAAGACCAGAAGGGATGTGACACCTGAGATTCAGTTCTTGAGCAGACCGACTTTTAAAAGCATCCCAGATAATGTCATTTTTAGGGAATTTATCTGGGAAAGACTAAAAGAAGCTGACGTGGACCCCTGCGCACCACCCTACGACTCCCTGCAGACATATGCATTTGAGGGGAATGGCTCGGTGGCAGAGTCTCTCAGTTCTTTAGATTCGATCAGCTCAAACTCTGACCAGAACTACGATTACCTCAGTGACTGGGGCCCTCGCTTTAAAAGGCTTGCAGATATGTACGGGACTGGACCAGACTGCTTATACTCATAGCCTTGGAACCTTTCTCTGAAAATGCACTGAAGAATACTAAAACAGAAAACTCAACCTTACAGACTGCAGAAAAGTTGTAAATATTTCTCCATTTTTAACCTTTTAGGTTTTTTTGCCTTGCTGGAACATATCTTCATTAGACTTACCCTAGAGACTGCACTGACCACACAGAATATGAACATTTGGTGGCATTTTTGATAAAAAGAAATGCTCAGCCACGATCAAATAGATAGCAACCCTCAGATACCTGCGGAGGCAACTCACTTTCAGGAATATGTTATGCACTGTGACCTCAATGAGCCAATTTAGATGCCTTTGCGGTATTGCTATATCTAGAACACAGAGGCTCCGGTATGATATAAGTGTAAGAAGAAATAAATTTACAAATATAATATATAATTCAATACAACATTACAATATGTAGTATTTACAGATGCAAGGTTTTTTTAACAAATTTTCTTTACAGTGTTGCATGCAGCTTGCTAGGCCAAAAGCAGAAGGATAGACATGAAAACAAATAAAAGTCCAGCAGATTTGTTTTTGCTTGTCTCTGTTTCTTCTCAGAGCTATTTAATTAGAAATCTCTGTAATTTTCTGGGTAGTTTTATGAAAAATTACTGTTTGTATGAAGAAATTTCACAATGTTTGTCATCAACTTACTGAAGTAGTTTACAAACAACATAAAATGAGAAATACGGAGAGAAATACTATATTCTTATAGTTGAAAAGTTTTGTGATGCCCATGTAGGTATAGAAAAGATGTTGCTATCTATTTGCTATTTTTTATTATCTCTTCTGATTTGTACAGGAGAATTTATCCTTTTTTATTATTATTTGTCATAAAGTGTTATATTTATTTTGGAGCTCCAATCTCCACTAAATTCAGGTCCATTTTACTGCCTCATGGTATTAGACTTGTCAGAACATGCTGATTTTTCTTCAGTCTCAGATAAATGTGGGAAATGAAGCATGGAAATGGAGAAATTACAGTAAAGCAATCTCACCCACCAGTCGTCTCTCAGAAAGGAGAGCATCTACAAGGACATGCAGTTGTTCTTCTGAGCCATTACAAAGTCTGAGACATTTAAATAAAATATTTGTACATTGAATTTTTGGAAAGAAGACTACAGAGGTAGCTGGGAGTGTCTTTAACGCAAGATTTAATTTTCAAGGTTAAACATGCTATATGTTTTAAAGACTGTAAACCCCTTGCTTTTCTCTTTCCCCTTCTCTTTTGCTGCTGATGGATCACAGTAAATGTCTCTTTTCAATTTCTTTCTTATGTTAAGCAATGCAATGCTATTAACTCCAGAAATCATCTTTAGATCCTGCTGCACATGAATATTTTTCCCCAAAGTTATCAACTCAGTACCCATAATTTCTACACTGGTTCAGGAGTGCCAAAACAGAAGGACAGCTGCTGTTAGTTAAAATACTATATGATTTTGAAGTAGGATTTCTTAGAATAAGACAACTTTTTTATGATTCTGACAATATTTATACTTCATCTTTCATGTTTTATTAATAGATAATAAGTCATATATTCAAGTAAAATAGTGTTTTAAGTATTATTTCAGATTGGGTTTTTTTAGGTAATCTGTAGATGAATTCCTAAGTTAAACTCTGCACCTGCAAACTTTTTTGCATGTACCTAACTTGAAATGACTTGACTTGCCTACAATTACCAAGAGGCATATAGAATTGTTTGCAGGACTGTGTTTGTGAATAGAAGGTACTCCACAGAGGATGATGCTCACTCTAAAAGTACGTCTTTCTGAAAGAGGGATCCTTGTACTAAAATACTAATGTATGGGTGACACCAGGTTGGAAGATGGGCAAATATCGTTAAGGCTTTGTAATTTTTGCAGCCCAGCATTATCAATTAAATATGTGAAAGTGGCCTTCAGCTCCATCAGAGAAAAAAAAAATGATTTTAATTATCTGCAACATATTTAATTTGAGTTACATTTTGGTAGACAATCATTGTTTCATAATTCAGAAGATTTGCTTCTAGTTGTATTAAATATATATATATGGGTATATATATATATATGACAGATTTTGTAATGGAACTGAAAGATATCACCCATGACTTTTAGTCATACATGTAAAATTTTCAATAAAAAATTAAAAAAAAAAAACCACCAACAAAATGAACTATGTGTATGCAGTTTAATGACAGCAAGATCTGCTGCAGGAGTTAAGCAGCTATTAAATCAGCAAGGTGCTGAGAGAACAGTTTTTTATTAATCTCCTTGTTGTTTGTGGGAAGATAATTCATGCATCTGGATTAAGATGTCAAAAATGCTGATTTTAGCACATAACACTTGAAGGAGATTTAAATGTGGTTTAGAGTAAACAGGACAATTCCCTTGCTTTTCCACCTTCTATATCTGTAAAAAACCAAAAAGCTCCCCTGATATGACACTATGTTGGTGAGGATTTTTTTGATATGTTTTCTATGCTTTACTCTAACGCCATAAAAAACCTTGCATATGTATGCTTTCTGTTGCACAGTTCTAAAATGATAGAGTAAATTTATTGTTACATATATATGCTTATCTTTTGATTATACTATTGCAGTAAGAAAGAAAGGTGGAAATCCTTTATGTTTGATGACAGATGTTACTAAAGTATATACATATGGTCTGCATAATACACATGCGATATAATGCTCTCCATAAATTACTGTGACTATAGGTTTTCTCAGCTTATAATCTAATTCAAATTCTTTCTTTGAGTGTTATTTATATTGCATAGCCTGATGGCATAAAGTGTATTCTACTTACTAAATAGTGTAAAAATATAAAAAATATTTCCCTTGTCCTGGAAAGGTTATGAAATTATTTGAGCAAACTAATCAGAACAAGCTTTTAGAAAGATTTTCCATCTTATTTATTTATTTAACTTTCTGAAGTCCTCCAGTATCTAAGTAGAGGTCTCAAGTCCTCCTTAAAAGGTATGTCAAACATTGCAACCACTCTCATCTTATAGTGAAGTGCCAACATCTCTTTCCTTCCATCATATAACAATTGAATAAGATTATTTAAAACTGAGATTTCCAAGCACCTTGAAAAGCGTATGGGTTTTAGAGTGCTACCAAAAAAATCCACATAAAGTTAATCCATTTGAAGAAGATTTAAGGCAAGACTCCTTACTTTGCTTTAACCACTGTAAAATCTTGATTCAACAGAGTTTAGAAGTGGACATTATATTTTTTATTCAAATGAATAAACTGAGTGTATTTATGCTACTATATCCCCACTAAGACATAGCATACTCCTATCTAAAGCCTACTAATTCTGATGGCTGGGTTAATACAATCACTGCAGGACCCATGAAATTTGATTATATCAACCAAAACCTCTCCTTTTCCCTAAGAATTAAGGGGGAAAAAAGAAGTCTTTCCTTTTTACTTGTTGTTTTCTTTATTATTTTGAAAGGGGGGAGGGGAATTTCATAGGAATGTCTCTTTAAAGTTAAGGTCATTTCTCAGTTACTTTATCTTATTTACCCTTCAGGTGCTGACACTCATCTTTCCTGTCCTTTTTTTCTTTTTAGAGATTATGGATGAAAGCATGTTATGAAATATAAAATATCAGCATCTTATTTTTATGGACAAGTACTCTTGTATGATATAAAAAAAGTAGTAGTTTGTCATTCTGAAAAAGAAATAAATATACTATAAAGTGTACAATTACATTGACTTTTAAGATCATTAAAGAGTTGAAAGGCAAACACAATTACCTATATCAAATCCAGTATTAAATTCTTGGTTGCAGCCTGTCACGTGGCTGACTTTATTTTTCTATATGTAGATTTTTTCTCTACTTTGGAATCTATGTAGAGTAATACTTATTTGAGACAACATTGTATTCACTTCATTGGTGATAGTTAGATGGGGTCAAGTATATTTTTATTCGTCTGTAACACTAAAAGTGGATTGCAAAAGATAGAAATGCCATTTGATTTATGTAACAGAAACAGGAAAGCCTACAAAATAAGCAGAAGTCTACAGGTTACAGTCTAAACAATGGCATGACTAAGTTTTCCAGACACATCCTAAGATATATTTACACCCCAGCACCACTTCTTCCACACCAAGAATTCTTCCTCTGCTCAGTATCAATGCAGCTAAAAATGTATTGTATTGTTTACTGAGAAGTTTTTTATGGATATCTACATAGAGTTTTGTTCTTTGAACTAGGAGAATCAGGAACAGGAATATCCTGGGTTTTAGAATGAAAACATAAAATCTACGTATGAATACTATATGTTGCTTTGTGACTATAGCTTATCATTTCTTACAAAAGAGGAAAAAAACCTTTCAATGTGGCACATAAAACCTGTGAAACCTTAGACCGTACAATTGCAGACAGAAATATATTGGTTGAGAAAAACTTGATTTACCTAACCATTATATGACACAAGATTGTAATAGAATATTTATGTATCTAACCAAATGCAATGAAAGCAGAAAACAGCATAGGAATTTATTGGAAATATGAAAAAAATCTGATTTGAACCACATTGGTTTATCATATACATACTTCTTCTCTTATCTCATATATGAATACATATTTCCTAAAATTTTATGTATATTTAAGTGTTCCACCCACACACTATTTATTTCAAACTACTTTATTTAACCAGAAAGTATCTTTAAAAATTAACTGTACTCCCCAAAACTTTGTCAATCCCCATTAATGTCTGATGTAGAAAAATATGATTTAAATTCAGGCAAAACTTTTAAGATTGCCCCCACAATAAAAGAAAATTTTTTTCATATTTTGAGTCAAAGTAGTTTAGAAGCTGTTAGAAGTGTTTCAAGGACTGCTATTTACACAATGTTTTAAAGCCATAGGTTATTTTATAATCTACCAGATTGAAATTCCTACTCCTGGAAATGGTCTAAAGTTTAGTCGAGTTTAATATTTAGTTGATTGACTGAGTTCATAGATCTATTGTACATCGTAACAGCATGCTGAATGCTGAACCAGGACTAGAAAAAGTAAGGAGTTTTATTTTCTCCTTCAACTCCCCACCATTTCTGCCTAAATCAGAATTTCTTTTCATTATACTTCTAAGCAAAATCATGTTGAGTCTAAGTTAGACACAATAAGGAACTGTAAATTGGTTTCCTCCTCACAAAGGCTAAAAGACATTTTACTAGCTCATTCTATTCAATTATTCCTGTCTGATGACGTCTTGACTCCTAGGCCATGCTAACTGACACCTGTGAAGTTACTGGCTGGTGGTATTTTGCTGTTGTTAAAACTGGCATTCTTGGTGAAAAGTTTGTATTTCGATAAGTTGACTTTTTTCATTGGGTTCTTTGGTTTTGTTTTTCTTTGGTCAAAAATATACCAGACAGGTATATCCTGACTTTTCTTCAGTTTTGACTTCAAACCTACCTTTTTCTCTTCTCTTAATAGCACAAAAGAAACTCCTGAGATTTTCCTTCTCTTTGATGTCAAGAAGCTGTGGAGAAAAAGCTAAACATAACATCAACACACTGCAGTGAAACTAATCTGTCTCTCAAAACACGAGCTCACAAACACTACAGTTAAGCTGCCATTAACGCCATTCAAATTGTGACATGGGTCTAATCTTACAACTTTAAAATAGAATGTCATTTTTGAGCACTACTCTCAGCTATTTTTACACATTTAGCAAAATAAAATTTTAGAATTGTCAAGGTTTGTTACCTGTATCTCAGTTTCATCAGTATTATTTATATGATGGTCTTGATGAGCAGAAAAAGAGGGAAAAGTGTACAAAAGTAGAACAGCACAAGTACAAAATGCCCCTACTTGCACTGACTTTTAATGAAGTGTTTTAATTATTGCTCTAACTTAGAACTTCCTAATACATTGATAACTTTTCCTCTCATTGAGACTAACTACTCATCAATTAGAGTAAGCGTGATATTCAGCCAGGCTTTCAAGCCACATTAGACCATTCGAGTCTGACAAGAATGGTCAGTCTGAATTTTAATGTCCTTATATTTCCTTAATGATTAAAACATCCTTTATTATCATCACACTGTTGAAATTATATGGAGAAAGAAATGTTTACTGATGCACTTAAAAATGCTAAGTGAAATTCTGATCATGTTGAATTACTTGACGGATTTCCCTATGGCTTTCAAGAAGTGTCAAGATTTATACATTGTTAGGGGAGACTGATAAATGTCCTTAGACCATCAAGATGAGAGATTGTTAATTTGAGCTGGATACCCTTTCTTTTTACACAATTTCTTCTATTGATTTTCCCTTTCTAGAAGCCACAATCTGTGTCTTTTACTGGTAATATAAATTGTTTAATAGGATGTTTTTAATGGCATAAACTTACTTATATCAGCATAATACACATAACTTTGCCGTAACAAACAGTACCCTTGATCACAAAGATCATTTCTGTGCACATGCTAAATACAGATAGAGTTGCAAAAGGTTTACACTTGATGAAGTACCAATGGTCACACACTGACTGCAGAAAAAAATACCTCTTTCTCTCTAAAATTAAGAACATATAGAATTTCTAAGCTATAAAATCAAAAAATTATTCTTTTTCCTCAGACTCTGTGACTATCTGTAGCTTTGTGGACTTCTGTAACTGTAGATACAGTCCAAATGGATCATAATCTTCCTGTTTTGGAGTCTGTTATCTCCCTGTTGCTTGAGATTTTATTAACATGAAAAGGGGCTGGACCAACAAAATGACAGAGAGATTAAGAGAACTAATCTTTTCCTGGTGTTTTTATTCATACATGACCTAATGACGTGAAAGATAACATTTTACCAGACGCTACTGGAATACAATTTCCTCTGAGTTAATAATGTTTCCCTCCTGCAGAACAGTATCTTCCAGAAGTCTACAGTACTTGGCCTGGTCTCATATTCTTATTCAAATATAAAGAAGGAACTATTAAGGATAAAGATTAAATATCTAAGTGAAAAGCTTAATAAGAAATTTTTTATTCCTCAAAACATTATGTTTTCCCACTTTATGTGCGACAAACACATGAATGGAGTTCTTATAGGATATACAACTTGTTGATGCAGTTACTATTTCTGACTGGATATTTGTTCATATTTTTTTCCCCTTTTCCCTTTTAGCAGAGTTTGACTGTGACATATAGAAAACAATGACAGCAATGAGAAAGTACAGTATCTTTACCTCCAAGGACACAGTGAAGATTGAAGAAGTGTAAAAAATATTTTCTTTAAAACAGGTTAGTGAAAAGATGAACATTTTATCTCTCTCTTTTCTTCTCTCCCCTTCCATCCTCTGTACCCTCAAAGATAATATATGACACTAAAGCTTTTACTAATATATCATTTTGCTCTTTTGCATACACATTCAGTATTTTTTGTAGTCGTCACACGTAGAAGGTGAATGGAGAACAACCTAGTGTCAAAGTTAAAGCTTTTGAATTCGGAAAAAGATTTAATAGTTTCCTACTCTTTTTGTGACCTTGACAAACTGGCTTGGAGGTAGAACTGTGATTTATCTTTCAGTGTAAATTATTATATGATAACAAAATAAAATAATACGGAAAATTGATACTTAGTAACACCTGATCATGAGAAATAGAATAATATATTCTGTATGACATGTTTTTTAACTGCGCCTTAGCACAGGTCAATATACTTTATTGGGATTCAAAGACTAACATAGACCATCTTGGCTCATGCCCAAGGCACTTTCATGAAGGATTTTTAACTCAAATAGCTACTGTGAAATGCAGGGTTATTTCAACACTCAAAAGCCAAAATTCCTTGGAAATAAACAGAGGTAACCAACAATCCAGACTTCCTTCTGGGAAGAGGTAGATATATACAGAGAAGATATGAAGGGGAAGGTTTTAGAATTTAACACTTGTAGTGAGTATGTATGAAAATCCAACTGACTATGACTGAAAGCAAGACAGAAGCAGAGAAGGCATCTTTCAATGGTGTGCATTCTAATCAGCCTCATTTAGCCGATTATTGTCATCTGTACTGAGTTGCCTTACTTTAGTTTGGCCTTTGTGTACTATAAAAAAAAACCTTCAGAAACTGAAAAGATTTTTGTTGTCTTCTGGTGAATTTGCATTCATAAAGAGGTAAAGCAAATACATACCAAAGCTGGGGCTGACTGGCAGTCTGTTCTCACTGACAATATAGGCAGAGACCATCCTGAATGACAATGTCTTGCTTTCTCATTCTTCATCCTTCCTGCTATACATCCACTGCTCATCTCTTTCTCTAGTTGCTATTTTCTAGAGGAAAGTTTTATTTTTTTGAATTCTTTCTGTATGATATTTAATACAATTGGGCACAGATGGTGATTAGACCTAAACAGAATAGCAATACTACTGTTACTCTTACTACTAATGATAATGATGCTGCTGAAAAGAGGCTTCGCTGGTTTTGGAGTCAGAATATCAAGTTATCTGCTCCAGTTTGTCCCTGATCCGCTCTGTGACATTGGTTGATTCATCTTCTTTGTCACCTGTTGATATAAAAACCTGAAGAAGAACAGAGTTTTCAATATTTTTAAGAATCAAAATAGTATGGTATCTACGTAATAAGTGTTTGTTTGTTTGTTTGCTTTCTCTTTTAAATTGAAAATATTAAGTATACCCATGGATAGAATTCAGTCCTGGCATACGCCTGATGTAAACTCTTCCTGGGCCAGTGTTAGCAACAATGTAATTTTGGTGTTGCATATGGGATGGCAAGGGAGCATCAAGAGACAAAGAGCATTACTGAAAATGATTTGGCATTAGGAAGGTATACGAGTGCCTTATGATAGTCATACCAGTGGGATGGAATGTTGTAGAAAAAAGCAAAAATAAAGGCTGCCAATACTTTCATTTCAAACATCTTGTGTTCTGTAGAGTTTCAGAAAAAGAGAGACTGCATTAATTTGCTTATTTATTCTACCTTTGAAGTAAGCGTTCTCTCAAAACCACAATGAAACAATGGCACATAAATATATTGGAGGGCTAGCATACTTTGTTCTGAGATAAAAGAAAGCTTCATATCCTTCTGTTGAGTACACAGGTAGTCAAAGACAAATACTTAATTGATATTTTAATATGGAAGAAGCCATATTTGCAAGTAACCAGGAAAGGTTTTGAGAATATTCTCCTCAGCTGATTTACTTTGACAGCTGAAGCTTCTTAAAACCAATTCGTCAAATAAAACATGTATCTTTGTAAACCTTACAGTTTAACTAATCTGAGATTAATAAATACAAACTTTATTGACATGGAAGCTTCATCTGAGGAGGAAAAATTAATTCATCCTTCCGTCGTTCAATCGTAAAAAACCCCAATGGTTTTATAAATTTAAAAATCTGTCCTCCCTTGGGAAATGAGAAATTAAAGGGTCCCTCACTAACAAGTTGTGTTGTCAAAGCAATGTGGGGGGCGGGAGGGGGGAGCAGGGAAAGCTAAAGGTCTTGAACACAGCACCATTTAAAATAACATATCTAAAATTTATCTGCCATGTGCATTAGGAATCACTGCTCTGTTAGAAAACCAAAGTGGAGGCAGCTCAAGCAAGCTATGATCAACTTGAGTTAACAAAGCAGGTTTTGCTCACTTTATCTCTGTAATTTAAAGGTGGATGGAAATGATATAAAGCAATTGATATAGACAAAATTGATCCATAATTAATTTTAAAGGTGATCATACTGTCTAAAAATATTCTGTGTGAAATAATTTATCAAGACTCAGGCCAATAAAGCTGGACTGATATCCTGGTTTGAGGTAAAACAGAACCAATTTTCTGTTCAGTATTTTTACTTTGCAGCTAAGCATCTTCTAACTAACTGAACTCTCTGAAATTATCAGTATGTTGTTGAGACACTGTTTGGTCCCAGAGATAAACCTGATTATTTACAGTTTATACCAAGGACTGGTATGCAGAGAGGTTCTTGCTTCTACTTACTGCTTTATGAACCAAGCTAGCTATCTTTGTTATGTACCGAGTTGGAGGGCCAGAAGTGGAAGACCATAAAGGAGTTGTACCTATAGGGAGGAGCGGACAGGAAGTGGCCCAAAACTGACCATTGGGGTATTCCATCCCATCTGCATCATGCTCAGTATAAAATCTGAGGGATCAAAGGGGTCAAGCTCTCTTCTTCAATGGCTGGCGCCCAAGCAAGTCTGTCTCTTCATGTGACTTTGATCCTGATCCGTGTGTTCCTGAATCCAGTTCCTGAGTCCAGTTCCTGTTCATTGCTAAATCCAGTCCCTGCTGGTGACATGATTATCATCCTGGGAGCTCCATATTGGTTTTTTATCTACTGTATATATTTCATTATTTTCGTATTAATATTATTATTGTTCCTTTTTATTATCAATATTTCATTAAAGTAGTTTTAGTTTTTCTTTTCGACCCGTAAGTCTCTCTCCCTTATTCTCTCTCCCTTCTCTTTTTGGGAAGGGAGAGACGTTATTAAAGAGGGCATCTGTCATTTGTTTGGTGGCCAGTCCAGCACAAACCATGACAACCGCTTAAATTTTTACTGAGTGAATTAAAAAGGATGCTAATACTCTGACACCAAAATTATTTTCTAAAGTAAATGTGATCTCACAGAACATGTGTTCCACTGTTTTCTTTCAACACATTTAAAGACAAAAGAGTTAGGGAAACAGAAGACACGAGTTCAAAGAGCTCAAAGAGGTCTTCATGTCACTACAGCAGCTTATTTGTCATCCAGTAGCTCAGAATTTTGCAATCTAGTGGCAATAATTTTCTACTAGAGCAGCAGTGGATTGACACAGAGAACAACGTCTTTCAGTGAATGAGGCCAGGTTCAAATCTTCAAAGGTATTTAGGAACATGATCAATGACAATGTGACGGTTAGACACCCCTATGGGCCAGGACCAGAACTGTTCCCTCATTTTCTAAATTCCCTGGAGACCAGACATCTGAGCACAACNACCAAGCTAGCTATCTTTGTTATGTACCGAGTTGGAGGGCCAGAAGTGGAAGACCATAAAGGAGTTGTACCTATAGGGAGGAGCGGACAGGAAGTGGCCCAAAACTGACCATTGGGGTATTCCATCCCATCTGCATCATGCTCAGTATAAAATCTGAGGGATCAAAGGGGTCAAGCTCTCTTCTTCAATGGCTGGCGCCCAAGCAAGTCTGTCTCTTCATGTGACTTTGATCCTGATCCGTGTGTTCCTGAATCCAGTTCCTGAGTCCAGTTCCTGTTCATTGCTAAATCCAGTCCCTGCTGGTGACATGATTATCATCCTGGGAGCTCCATATTGGTTTTTTATCTACTGTATATATTTCATTATTTTCGTATTAATATTATTATTGTTCCTTTTTATTATCAATATTTCATTAAAGTAGTTTTAGTTTTTCTTTTCGACCCGTAAGTCTCTCTCCCTTATTCTCTCTCCCTTCTCTTTTTGGGAAGGGAGAGACGTTATTAAAGAGGGCATCTGTCATTTGTTTGGTGGCCAGTCCAGCACAAACCATGACAACCGCTTAAATTTTTACTGAGTGAATTAAAAAGGATGCTAATACTCTGACACCAAAATTATTTTCTAAAGTAAATGTGATCTCACAGAACATGTGTTCCACTGTTTTCTTTCAACACATTTAAAGACAAAAGAGTTAGGGAAACAGAAGACACGAGTTCAAAGAGCTCAAAGAGGTCTTCATGTCACTACAGCAGCTTATTTGTCATCCAGTAGCTCAGAATTTTGCAATCTAGTGGCAATAATTTTCTACTAGAGCAGCAGTGGATTGACACAGAGAACAACGTCTTTCAGTGAATGAGGCCAGGTTCAAATCTTCAAAGGTATTTAGGAACATGATCAATGACAATGTGACGGTTAGACACCCCTATGGGCCAGGACCAGAACTGTTCCCTCATTTTCTAAATTCCCTGGAGACCAGACATCTGAGCACAACACTCTTTAGACAGTGAAATGTAACAAGACTCCCTACCTTAGGAAATATAGTTGTAAGAGAAAAACTTTTACCTTTTCATTTTTACCTTTTCATATTTTGTTATTATAATAAAAGAGATCATATCAGTCTTTTATCCACAAATAACCAAAATATGCTATGAAACCTTATCTGCACAATTCCCATTAAACCCGTATAACCTAAATTCTTTAGAATGCCTCCTTAATTTTTCTTGGGAATTTTTCATCATCCACACTGAAATCTTTATAATTTTTCAGTTGCTATGCCTTTCTCCACCTAGTGCATGAAACACCATACAGTAGGTCAACTATAAAGATTTTATTTTTAATATTTGTTTTTTTAATAGAATCTAATTTTTTGATACTCAATGTGAGCTAAAGTGTAAAATCAGAATATCTTGTGTTTAGAAGAATAACAAGCTGGCTGCGCTTAAGACAAAGCTGTAATAGCTCCTGAAACGTCCTATTCTTTTTATTTTTTGTGATTTTTCTATAAATAGGGTCCTACTGACCTTTAAATTACAAGATAGAGAGCAAATTTAATGGGTTTTATACATATTGTCCAAGGAGCTAGAGACATGTGTTATTTACAGCCAACAGGCAGAAGAGCAAGTATGTGCAAGATGACATGATGTTAGATTAAAAGGATGCAACTTTAACCAGCTTAGAAACAGGACATCTTGTTTACAATGCAGTGTATTCATCAGAGAGCTGTTAAGTATGAATTATTAAACTTAGTGTACTTCAGAAAATGGAATTGAACATGAGAGACTAAAAATATAAATGACAGTCTGCAAGTAAATAAATTTAGCCTTCTCCGACCTTTAAAATACATATAAAGTATAATATTAGCATACAATTTAAAGGTCAATTAGTAGTGCTAGTCCATCAGTATTGTGTAGGTTAGCCATGTTTGTAGCTTGAAAAATAAATGACAGTCACAGGATTTTATAGACTTCTGTTACACCCATAATCCTTCACCTTTCTGTTATTTTTCCTCTTCTCCTTTAATAAGTCTATTTTATCATACAGCCTTTCAGTCTCTAAAAGGTTAAGATGTACTGGGTACTCTCACTATTTTGGTTGCAAAATTAGATTGCAGCAATGGGGTTTGTAATCACCACTTCTGGTAGCGCTGCCTTCTAGATCCACGCAGAAAAAATTCTCCACTGATGTTTACATGTGGTCAGGATTTTACCTATTTCTTACAAAAGAAGGGCAAAAGACATAAGGCCAGTACACTGTCTGATGTCTTCTCCTTCTGCTTGTGGTTTTTATGAATTCTAAATGAAAAAACTTTTCAAGAAACTGTGGTACTATGCATAGTACTGAGGAAAGGACAAAGTAAGAAAAGGGACTTAATGTCTCAGGAAGTTAATAATGAATTAGGAAGACATCCTACCTGTGTAAACTGAGATGTGAGTGGGAAGGAAATGTTAGTCAATGATATTTGAAAGACATTACATTACTCTCAGCTGGCTATCAGGGAATTTATGTCAAACGAATTGTGTTTTGAAACTAGGTCATAGATAATAAGTCTTCACATAATTGCTGACCATTAACTTAACACCTTTGTTAGCAGTCTCAGTAAAGACAAAAAGTACTGAATTAACACACACACTGAAATATATTCTCTCTTTCCATCTGGTTTCAAAATTTTCCCTTCAGGTCATTTTTTTTTTTAGTCACACTGGTGAAGAAAACTTGTACTAGCCATCACAGAACAAGATCAAGAAAGCTTCAGATGTTAATGGACTGTTAATTCAGCATTTTAAAAATAACATTAGAAACAAAAGGAAATAGTTGACTAAGCAAAGATAGTTTGAGTTAAGGTCAGTTCACAAAACCATTCTGATATTTAATCATCTGCCATGCTCAGCTTTTGAAACTTCTAGCACTTAAGTTCAAAGCAGGTCAAATGTAATCATTAAACCAAGTATGTCTTTAGACAGAATTTAAATTTAATTTTTGACAAAGTTCTAGTGTTTTCCTTTTTTCTTAGGTTTTTTTTTCTTTCACCTTATATGAAATTGCAGCTGTTTACTATGTAATAATCTCAGTAAAATTCTGGAAGCAATAAGTAACATAATTATGAAACACTACAATTTTTTAGACATGTATTGTGAAATAGATATCATAATAACTTTAAGGACAAGGTATTCTTGTACATCAAGCTGGCAGTTATCTCTACCACATACTGAAATGAGACTGTGAAATAAATTATTTTAGATCAGAAAGTATATTTAAAACATAATTAGCCACAGAAAGTAATCTGTGACTGACATGTTGAAATGCAGGAAAAAAATTATCATCTGACTTTTTAGTTCCTTATTTCTAATTGTTGATATTGATTGGCTTGAATAGGAAACACAAGGATTTGAATATGGAACAGACAAATTATTTTCTGTAAAAAGGGCAAATTTGAACAGGATCTTTTATTGAAAGCAGGAGATCATAATAACTAGTATGGAAGAAACACAAGACTTACTGAATGAAAAAAACCCAACGCAAAACAAGCTCAAACGTATCCAAAAGAGTATTAAGGAGGTGAGCACAAAGTATGGAAAAAGAATCTGCAAGGATACCTATAACACCATTGCGAGGAAGTACAGACACAAAGTGAAAATAATAAAAATAGAGTTAAGCTTAACTTTTTAAAGAAAATTACAACTGTCAGTGACAAAAATAAAAATAGAAAAGGGTCAGCAGGAATAGGAAACAGAAGAAAATTGATCCTACTACATGCTCAGAAAGAAATAAATATCAAGGTTAATCTATTCCAGTTGCCAAAGGAATATTTTAACCTCAGATCTATTTATTTTTTTAAAATGTGACTGCTATACAGAAAAAATACTGGTAACCTATCATAAAAAGAAAAAAAAAGTATCTAACAGAAATAAGGATATTTGAAACACAAACGAAACTTAGACTACATATTTTGACAAGATCAGGATAGTCCATTAGTCTGTATCCCTGAAGAATCTATTCCTTAAAAGAATCATTATTTCAAACTGGAAGTCCATTACTGTGAATAAATGATGGCAATGCTCTCTGAATAGAGAGCTGGAAATACAGCACTGTGTGTACATCAGATGTATATACAGAATAGACCTCAGTGCTGCACAATGGCTTAGAAGATATTTTGGAGAAAACATTACCAAATCCATGGAACTCTTCAAACCCTTGAGTGAGTTACAAAGTTGTATGAAAGAGATAGCACATAAGATTCACTCCATATATTGCAAGTACACATATATACATATTTTCTGACAGCTGGTCTATTAGATAATCATAGTCAAGTCAGTCCAATCTATCTAGACTTATAAAAGCACTCCATACAGCTCTCTATAGAAAATGATATTTCAAATAGACTTATATTGGTCAGAAATTACGAATAGCTAGGTAGCAGGAAAGTGACAAAAATTACATCAAACAGATCAGACTGGAAAGAGATTAGACAGTGATTTTCTTAGTCATTATTCTTGGGGCAGATTTGCTAAATACTTTCATTGGTGACCTTCATGCAAGAAGGAAATGGGTGCTCTGAGATGTGCAGGTGATACAAAGTGGAAAGTATTATCCGTACTGTCAAGACCAGATCAATAACTGGAAGGACTGGATGAACTTGTGGACTAAAACAAAGGAAATTAAAATAAATTTAAAAATACAAAAAGATACATACTTCAAGATTAATAAGAATTTGAGCCTATAAATGTAAACTACATCAATTGTATGTGACAGAGGAAAGGAAAAATTAGAATACATTGGTGAGTAATGGGACGACAGTGTGGCATGGCTGTGAAAATGCTAATGATACCCTGGGATCCATCAAGCAAGCTATTCTTGGTACAGATAGGAAAACATTGCTCCCATCTTGTAACATGTTGGCGGGATCTTTCTCAAAATATGCTATACAGTATTGCTCATCTGATAATGATGAAATCAACCTGAATTAGGTGCAGAAAAGGACTGTAAGGACATCTGCAAGAATGGAAAAATCCATAAGACATCATGTTAGACGAGATAGTAAAACAAATGTTGAGACTGGATGACTTCCTTTGTAAGTGTGCAAATATAACAACGTCAAGAATGATCTGCTTTAGAAGGCAATGCAACGCATGCTTGATCATCCTTTCAGTGAAGAAATTTTTCCTAATACCCAATCTAAACCTCCCCCGGTGCAACTTAAGGCCTTCTCTCATCTTATTGCTTGTTACTTGGGAGAAGAGACCAACCCCTACCTTGCTACAGCTTCCTTTCAGGTAGTTGTAGAGTGATAAGGTCTCCTCTCAGCTTCCTTTTCTCCAGGCTAAACAACCCAAGTTCCTTCAGCTGCCCCTCGTAAAACCTCTTCTCTAGACCCTTTTACCAGCTTCATTGTCCAAGGGCAATGAAGCTGGTGAACGTGTCTTGTTCTTTGGGTCCTTAAAGCAACATTCTGGGGCTGTGCTACTGAAAGGGTATGAATATGATTTGGGATTAGATGAAATTCGTATAATATTTTAAAATTTAGGATTGATATTGTAAAGAAGAAAATTCTAGTTGTTAGTGTGTCCTAAACACTACATATGGATATACCTGCAAAATCTTGGGTTTTAGTTGAGCAACTTTGACTTATCTTTTTTCCCTTTATTGATACTTATCTCATCTTTCCCAAATTTTGTCATTTCTAGCTGAATATCTGAAACTACCCATTATCATTCCCCTACTGTATGTCACTCACGACCACTCTCCAAGTAGTTGACTGGGAAAAAACCAGCTCATCCTGGCATGCTCTAGCCTCCCGATATTTGCACACAGGAGTCTTTATCACTCAGTTATCATGACTGATGTTGTTTTATATAACATTGTACAGAAAAGAGCAAGAAATTCAGAAGGCACCTCCAGTATTTTTCTGTACAGTGCTCCAGAAGAGAAATGGGCGGAAAATATAGAGGCTTTGTTAGAAAAAAAATTAATAAATTGAGATTAAGCAAAGGGAAGTTCATATTTTCAATATTGAGGAGGAAACATAAGATTTTCATAATTTCAATCAGCAGTTTTATTATTTTTATATGCAAAACTAAACAAACATATGGAAACAGGCTTATATGACAATATTGTTTCAGTTTCTTAATCTTTGCCTTCTCCACTGTTTTCTCTGCTCTACCATGACAAGAAAGTAGCAGGAAATTGTAGGTTTTATCTTCTCAATTATTTTGTTATCTGTTTTAAAGTAGTATTTAGTGATTTATACATAATAGCTTTAAAAAGTACATATTTTTCAAATAAATATCATTAATCTGCAGAAAGCAGAATACCTTATATTAGATTCACTGTCACCTGAGTCACACTACCTTTAAATCAGTAATGCAATTGTTTCCCCTAATTAGAGAAAGGTCAGTGCAGAATGAGAATAATAATAATAGTGATAAAACCTTATATTTATATTCTGTGTTGTCTGTGAAGAATTTTTCAAGCTTAATAACATTTAGCCAAGTATTAGAGTTCTATTTACACAAAAGAAGCTAAGAAATAGGGCATAGACAATTTAAGTGACTTACACAAGGCCACACAACAATTCAATTCCAGTAACAAAAATAAGATTTCATACTTTAAGTCTCCTTTTTTCATAGCTAGAACTCATTCCTGCCAAGCACCTGTCTTAACAGACTAATACCCTTGTTCTCAATAGTGAAGTGAAATGAAAGGAAATGAAGTCACCTTGTGTGATTTTATTAGCTGACCTGTCTTGATGAAATATTGAATCCTCTAAAGATGGCGCAGAGAATTTATCTTTCTGGTCCTAAATATGTTAATAATATTCTTTTACTCTTCCTCCTGTAGAAATTTTGGATATAACAGAAATGGGGCAGTGTGACCAGGGGTGCATCCTTACAGCACCATCTTTTGCGACTGGGTAGACTTCAGAGTAAAAGAGAGCAGGTGTGACAGCAAAGGACTGACTACATTAACAGCTTAAATAAAAAGCAAGTGGCATATCAGACAGAAATGTGAAGGAAGTGAAATACCTTCTATCTAAATACACACATGCAGTCGCAGCTGTTTCCGAGGTAACACGATGTGCCTTTCTGAACAGTTATTCCAAAAAGCAGGTGTAACTTTCAAAGGATGAGTCAGTGCAGAAAGACATTCAGACCCATAACATTTCTAACACTAGCAGTTAGTTATTTTAGATGAATTTTTCCTTGTCACATGGTTTTATACAATCACTAGCAAAAGTTTGCCAGGAAAATAAGTGCAGTCTTCTGGCAATCTCTCTCTCTTCTTGTGGAGTGATCTGTGCTTCTGTATGTAGGTAAAAATAAGAAAAGAAAAAAGTTGATAAGAAAGTCAGGGGGAGTAAGAAAGAGTATTTGGTTATGTCCTCACTGCCTGAGAGAACAGCTGTCTATAAATCTTTTGTGCATCTTTTACCTCTGCAAAACTGAGCAGTAGCCAGTAGTGTAGAACACTCTGTACTCAGGGAATCCAGCTTTCTACTGCCTGAAGCCTGTGCAATTTCTTACAGTGTCTCAGAGTGTGTGTAAAATACCACCATTTTGATCATGCTCACACTTCTTCGCATACAAGGTAGTGATTACTTAAGGCAGTGTGGACTCAGAGCACGAAAGACAAGGAAGAGGTCTCTTCCTTATGATCGATATTTAAGTAAGAAAACACATAATAATAAACAACACATGCATTTTCATGAGCTTTCACTTTTTTTCCCAGTGTTTGCAATAGCATTAATCAATTTTTAATTATAATTCAGGCAGGTGTTAAAGTATTCAAACTGTATATAATTTTCCAATAGATTACCAATGCATTAAAGCCCATTTAAAATTACATTTTCGTAGCATACCTATAAAAACTGTTAGTTAATCATCTCTGCAGAAGATCTATTTAAAACCTATACACATATTTAGAAAACTAGATTCCTGCTGTATTACTTTTGGGTGCTATACTGTACCTATTAATACTTTGCTTAGTGTGCTAGTGAACTAAAATATCTAACAATGCACAGAATGAATATGGAACATCTACTATTAATCTTTTATAGTCTCTGAGTATGTCTTGCTGCACCTTAGCTGATTTGTCACACACTCTAAATGTGGCATATAGTGAAGGACTGCAAATTTGCAATTTTAACCTTTTTTTGTGGGCTTGTTATTGCATGAGGTCCCACTAAATATTTACAGGATATGATTAACTATTGTTTCTCATTCATACTTATACTTTTCATTTACAGGTTGAAAGTAGAGGCCTATAGTCAAAAGAGTTGTGACTGGTTGCCTTTCAGCAATATAATGGAGAGTAATCATCTGTGATTTATATTCTCCTCCCCCCTCGCACACTCTCTCTCTTTCGTAGTGATAATTGTAGCCTAGGTGAAAGTGCAGACAACATAAAATATCCACTCTCTTCTGCATTTTTAAGAAATTACGGTATATTTATGTGAATAATTTTTATATAATACATCAGCATTTTAAGTAAGAAGAAGATGATGTCATTCAAAGAAACTTTGCCAATTTGGAGAGATATGTAAGGACACAGACATTAAGAAGTTCGTATCCACAAGGAAACAAGAATAGCATAGTTCAGACTAAAGACCCTGTAATCAAAAGTGAAAAATTAATATAGAAAGAATCTAGCAAAGAGAGGATGTGCTGAAATGTTCTCAAAAGACTTTCTCAGCCTTGTGATGGGAATTGCAGCTACAGGACTCAAGGCATCTGATATGTACTTGTCAGCACTACGCAGGTGAAAACTGTGAATGGAAAGTGCTGTCACATCTCTAGGCAGATATGTTCTTCTTGCCTTTTATCCCAGTCAGATTTTGTATTCCTCATTGTACAAACATACTGCACTTCAGAGACTTCATATTCTTTGGTAATGATCAGTTTACTAGTCAGAGAACCATGGACCATTACAAGTTCACTCATATTCCTCAGCTGTCACATCTGACCAGACAGTAATGCTTACTGATTTGCATGGTTTGCTTACAAACTATCTCAAAACCAGACCATTGTGTTTTAAGAAATGGCTTTAATTCTATTAGTTGACCAAAGAGGAACAAACAGAAACAAAGGAAATTGGTTCTGCAACTTTCATTTGCAGGGAAATGCAGTAAAATCATTAAGATTGATGTCAAGTGAGAATGAACAGGATTTTTTGGCTATAGAAGCAATGGAAGGAAAAATAGAAGAAAGTGAGGCCTATAAGAATAGCATAGCTGATAGCATGTAAATTATCAAGTGGTCATCAAGGCCCACACACACATACATGTTGATTCTCAAAACATCCATATCAATTGACAAATAACTGAGTGAATTCTGAAGACTCATAAAGGTTCGACAAGATGGAGAGATTAACCTCTGAAAAGTCCAACAGACACATGAAAAAATAGCACGTAGTCACAAACCCAAGAAAAACAGAGGAAATTATGAGTAGCTGGGGTTCCTTGGAATCTGCATCATCCTCAGACCAGCTGCTATTGCACAGGCACCTTGGTCCCTCTGTGCTGGAGAGGCTGCTAAGACACAGATTTTGGCGCCCATGAGTATGTGAGCATGATGTGTATAATAAGTTAAATTAGTTGGGTTTGTTTGGTTTGCTTTTTAATAAATCATCTTTCCCTCCTAGAAGGCCTGCACTAAGTTTTGTTACATTTTTACTACTATGTTATGGCATTACTTCCTACATTTTCTATTTCTCCTTTGTTCTTCTTATTTCCTATTTTATCATATATTTTCCTTCTGCATGAGCTGAACACAAAGCAAAACAAAACAGAGCAAACAAACAAACAAAAAACTCAACACCCCAAATAACCAATCAAGATGTGGTCCCTAAACATTTGTTTCACAGATAGCACTTCCCAGCTATAGAGATTTCCAAGAAAGAATGACAAAAACTGAACTACAGCTGGACTATGAAAAAGTTTAAAAAATGTCTCCCTTAACAGCCATTAAACAAGATTCCTTCCATCAAGAGGATCCAATTCAGACTGGCTTTTGGTACTTCGCAGATCTTGTAGGACTTGCAGTTCAGTACAGGTTCAGTGGTTAGTCTGACTTGGTGATTACATGACTTCTCCATCTAGATAGTTCACAGAACATTGAAAATATATCAAAGCCACAGATTCAAAAAGGAAATTTTAGTTCATGATTATTAAAGAGGAAAAGGAAGTGGAATGGCTTTCACAGTGTGAAGTGCAGCTGTCCCCTACACAGCCTGGAAGGCCAGTGCAAAGGGGCAACAAAAGCCAGTCTTCCAATCAGTTTTTGAGGATATCTTGTTTTTAAAGGGGAGTACATAGATAAAATAAATTCTGATATTAAGGATAATCCAGATCACGATGGATATACTCCAAGAAAGGCCTATCTGACCTTCTTAAATATCACAGCATGCTGGAAGAAGTAGACAAAAGACACCAGCTTCATGTTAGTTCTGGAAGTCCAAAGTGAGAGGAAATTAACAATATACTAGAATTAAATGCCTTTTTAAATTTTTTTTTTAACTATACTGCAATTTTTATCATGTCACATAGTTCCAAGCTCTACAAGCTATAAATGAAGACTGTATATGAATGCCTCACATTTAATATTACTATTAATATTATCTGGCTAATATTCAAGGCCTACCTCCTCCAAGCTCAGGAGCAATGTATCCCAACAAAGTCAGGCAAAAACACCAGGAGGCCTGCATGGATGAACAAGATCCTGGACAATCTCAAAGAGATTGTCTCTCAAAGAGAAAAAGAAAGCCAACAGAAAGTGGAAGTAAGAACAGGTAGCTTGAGAGGGATACAGAGAAGTTGTCTGGGCAGAGAGAGATCAGATTAGGAAAGCTAAAGCCCAAATAGAGTTAAATCTGGCCAGGGGCATCAGGAGCAACAAGAAAGTCTTCTATAGGTATATCAGGGACAAAAAGAAGACTAGGGAAAGAAACAGGAGACCTGGTCACCCAGGACATGGCTCTAACCACACCGCCCAACTTGCAGAAGGCAAAGGCAGGGACTGGGAGAATGAGGTACTGCCCACTGTAGAAGAAGACCAGGGCCAAAACCAGATGAGGAACCTGAAGGTGCACAAGTCCATGAGACCTGATGAGATTCAGCTGTGGGTCCTGAGGGAACTGGTAGATGAAGTTTCCAAGCTACTGTCTATCATATCTGAAAAGCTGTAGCAGTCTGGTGAAGTTCCCACTGACTGGAAATGGGGAAACATAACCCCTATTTTAAAAAAGGGTAAAAAAGAAGACACAGGGGACTACAGGCCAGTCAGTTTCACCTCTGTGCCAGGCAGGATCAGGGAGCAGATCCTCCTGGAAACCCTGCTAAGGCACATGGAAAATAAGGAGGTGATCAGTGGCAGCCTACATGGCTTCCCTAAGGGCAAATTGTGCCTGACAAATCTGATGGCTTTCTACGGGTTTAGAGTGTTGGTGGATAAGGGGAGAGAAGCAGACATCATCTACCTGGACTTGCACAATGCATTTGGCACTATTGCACATGACATCCTTCTCTAAATTGGAAAGATGTGGATTTGATGGATGGACCACTGGGTTTACAGAATTGGCTGGATGGTTGCACTCAAAGAGCTG
Organism: Chionis minor; assembly: GCA_013398295.1. Lineage (NCBI taxonomy): Eukaryota > Metazoa > Chordata > Aves > Charadriiformes > Chionidae > Chionis > Chionis minor. The sequence goes on from VZSF01008831.1 coordinate 677,436, forward strand.
CAGCCAACGGCTCAATGTCCAGTTGGTGACAGTGACAAGTGGTGTTCCTTGGGGTCAATACTGAGACCAGTGTTGGTTAACATCTTTGCTGGTGACATGGATGTTGGGATCAAATGCACCCTGAGCAAGTTTGACGATGAAACCCAGCTGCGTGGAGTGGTCGACTTGTTGGGGGAAGAGATGCCATCCAGAGAGACATGGACAGGCTTGAGAGGTGGGCCTGTGTCAGCCTCATGAAGTTCAACAAGGCCAAATGCAAGGTCCTGCATGTGGGTCAGGGTGATCCCAAACACAAATACAAGCTGGGCAGAGAATGGATCGAGAGCAGCCCTGAGGAGAGGGACTTGCAGGCGAAGGCTCAACATGAGCCAGCAATGTGCACTTGTAGCCCAGAAAGCTAACCATATACTGGGCTGTATCAAAAGAAGCGTGGCCAGCAGGTCAAGGGAGGAAATTCTGCCCCTCTACTCCGCTTTCGTGAGACCCCACCTAGATCACTGCATCCACTTCTGGATCCCCCAACATAAGAAGGACATGGACCTGTTGGAGCAGGTCCAGAGGAGAGCCATGAAGATGATCAGAGGGTTAGAGCACCTCTGATATGAGGACAGGCTGAGAGAGCTGGAGTAGTTCAGCCTGGAGAAGAGAAGGCTCCAGGGAGACCCTACAGCAGCCTTCCAGTATCTGAAAGGGGCCTACAAGAAATCTGGAGAGGGACTTTTTACGAGGGCATGTAGTCATAGGATGAGGGGTAATGGCTTCAATCTGGAAGAGGTTTAGATTAGATATTAGGAAGAAATTCTTTACTCTGAGGCCAGTGAGATACTGGAACGGTTTGTCCAGAGAGACATTGTAGATACCTGGTCCCTTAAAGAGCTCAAAGCCAGGTTGGATGAGGCTTTGAGCAAGTTAGTCTAAGTGGAAGATCTCCCTGGCCATGGCAGGGGGATTGGAACAAGATGATCTTTACCATCTCTTCCAACCTAAGTCGTTCTATGATTCTATGAGTCTATGATTCTAATTAGTAGGTGACAACTTGGAATGTTTGCTACCAGCTGCCTACATGTTCAGATAACTTCAAAATAATTAGGGCATATTGAGTACAGATTAGCTGTTTATCACTGTATAGTTAGTGTTCTTCCACAGTAGACTGCCCATTAATTTCAACACCACTGGTGTTTGATTGCTTGATAAAAAAAGAGAGGAGAAAAGGAAAGAAAGAAAGAGACAGAAAGACACAAATTAAGCATTCAGGACTGAAGAGCTCTGAGGTAATTCCAGACTTTTGTTATAACAGCTATGAAACTTACATATTGGGGGTGGGGGATGAAGTACTGTTGTTTTTAGTTTCAGTTTTTTACTTAGAGGTTTCAGTGATTCAGTTCTGAATAATGTCTGCGGCTTGATCCAAAGGCACAGAAACAGTCATACTGACTCCACTTGCTTTAGAACACGCCATTGACAACCAGATGTACAGACCAGGCACAGATTTAACTCTCATGTCCTGAAGTTTTTTTTTCCTGTGTAGAATAAAAAAGCAAATGAGAACAAGAGAGGACCTGCAAGTCTGAAATTTNAGAGTGTTGGTGGATAAGGGGAGAGAAGCAGACATCATCTACCTGGACTTGCACAATGCATTTGGCACTATTGCACATGACATCCTTCTCTAAATTGGAAAGATGTGGATTTGATGGATGGACCACTGGGTTTACAGAATTGGCTGGATGGTTGCACTCAAAGAGCTGCAGCCAACGGCTCAATGTCCAGTTGGTGACAGTGACAAGTGGTGTTCCTTGGGGTCAATACTGAGACCAGTGTTGGTTAACATCTTTGCTGGTGACATGGATGTTGGGATCAAATGCACCCTGAGCAAGTTTGACGATGAAACCCAGCTGCGTGGAGTGGTCGACTTGTTGGGGGAAGAGATGCCATCCAGAGAGACATGGACAGGCTTGAGAGGTGGGCCTGTGTCAGCCTCATGAAGTTCAACAAGGCCAAATGCAAGGTCCTGCATGTGGGTCAGGGTGATCCCAAACACAAATACAAGCTGGGCAGAGAATGGATCGAGAGCAGCCCTGAGGAGAGGGACTTGCAGGCGAAGGCTCAACATGAGCCAGCAATGTGCACTTGTAGCCCAGAAAGCTAACCATATACTGGGCTGTATCAAAAGAAGCGTGGCCAGCAGGTCAAGGGAGGAAATTCTGCCCCTCTACTCCGCTTTCGTGAGACCCCACCTAGATCACTGCATCCACTTCTGGATCCCCCAACATAAGAAGGACATGGACCTGTTGGAGCAGGTCCAGAGGAGAGCCATGAAGATGATCAGAGGGTTAGAGCACCTCTGATATGAGGACAGGCTGAGAGAGCTGGAGTAGTTCAGCCTGGAGAAGAGAAGGCTCCAGGGAGACCCTACAGCAGCCTTCCAGTATCTGAAAGGGGCCTACAAGAAATCTGGAGAGGGACTTTTTACGAGGGCATGTAGTCATAGGATGAGGGGTAATGGCTTCAATCTGGAAGAGGTTTAGATTAGATATTAGGAAGAAATTCTTTACTCTGAGGCCAGTGAGATACTGGAACGGTTTGTCCAGAGAGACATTGTAGATACCTGGTCCCTTAAAGAGCTCAAAGCCAGGTTGGATGAGGCTTTGAGCAAGTTAGTCTAAGTGGAAGATCTCCCTGGCCATGGCAGGGGGATTGGAACAAGATGATCTTTACCATCTCTTCCAACCTAAGTCGTTCTATGATTCTATGAGTCTATGATTCTAATTAGTAGGTGACAACTTGGAATGTTTGCTACCAGCTGCCTACATGTTCAGATAACTTCAAAATAATTAGGGCATATTGAGTACAGATTAGCTGTTTATCACTGTATAGTTAGTGTTCTTCCACAGTAGACTGCCCATTAATTTCAACACCACTGGTGTTTGATTGCTTGATAAAAAAAGAGAGGAGAAAAGGAAAGAAAGAAAGAGACAGAAAGACACAAATTAAGCATTCAGGACTGAAGAGCTCTGAGGTAATTCCAGACTTTTGTTATAACAGCTATGAAACTTACATATTGGGGGTGGGGGATGAAGTACTGTTGTTTTTAGTTTCAGTTTTTTACTTAGAGGTTTCAGTGATTCAGTTCTGAATAATGTCTGCGGCTTGATCCAAAGGCACAGAAACAGTCATACTGACTCCACTTGCTTTAGAACACGCCATTGACAACCAGATGTACAGACCAGGCACAGATTTAACTCTCATGTCCTGAAGTTTTTTTTTCCTGTGTAGAATAAAAAAGCAAATGAGAACAAGAGAGGACCTGCAAGTCTGAAATTTAGTTTTGTAGCCAACAGAACAATAACAACAGCATTCCCCAGCTGAGCTTATTACTACTGCACAACAGTGATAATTACCGAATTTCTATATTTATAGAAAACTGGTGCCTCATAAATAACTAGTGTGCTTTTATCTAAGTACAATATGCGACCATTTTCTATAAATACAGACATTTGGTAGAAGCATTTCATAACTGTTAAAATGCAGGACAAAGTTACGGGAATGTTCAGTAATTTATTTATTTGTTTATTTATAATACTGAAAAATTCTCCCTTTCAGGAAAATCAGTATGACTCCTTGTCACTTGCAGTGAACTCACCACTGGCCATTTAGTGATTTTTGACCATGAGGACCATACAGGGTGGGTTTTTTCACAGTGTGTCTTGACAAGGAACAAGCAGATTAACAAAGTTTTTGATGATGATGGCTAAAATGCACAGTCAATTACTATGTTGGTTATAATGCTGGAAATTATGGCACCAAAAAAATCTATCAGTGGTGTGGAGCTGTGCAGGTAGAATAAAACAAGGACACTGGTTCAGATGAGATAGGTGTAACGTTTCAATTATTTATCTGCAAACACCGACAACAGCAGCAAAATCTTGACATAATATAAAATGGTTAACTTTGAACTTGGAATAGATCTTATAGTCACCAAAATACCTCAGAGGCAGAAGGCAAGTTGTCCGTAATTAATGGCTTGTGGATTTAAGAAAAAAGGAGGGTGTCAGCATTTATGCAGTGAAGGGTAGGAGAGTATGTAGGACCAATCTAGCTGACAACTGCAGGGAGTTCTGCGAATGTTTGCAAGTGGCTTCTTAAGAAATACTCATCTGAAAATGACTATACCTATAAATGGATTATGGTATCTAAAACTGCACATGCCTTTTATTGTTAGTTCTGGCTGCTCATCTTCTTCCATCTTCTCTAATAAGATTTACCTTAAAATGTTTGTCCTATTTTAGCAACAGCAGCAGCCGAAGAGAAGAAAAACAACCAACCCCCTTTTTATGCCAGACAAACCTCTTTCTTTTTATTAGTCCAAATGGTTCCAAAGGCTGTTTTTGTATAGTACATGATATGTGTGTGGCTGCAGAGGCTATGTATAACATAAGTACACAGAACTGGCAAGGTGGATTTCAGTCTACTGCTGATGAGCTGGCTCCTTTTATCCCTCTTCCCTCCGCCAAATAAACTGCTAAGCTTTCATATGCTACCCTGCCTCCATGTAGACACTTGACTAAAACAGATTTTAAACTTTTCACCTGTTAAAGCTCTTCTTTTTGAAACAGCACTGAGGGAAGCCAAGGCAATAAAAAACTGGCAGAAGTCCCAGTGTCATCTAGAGAAGGGGAAGGGGAGAGGTCAGGAAACTAAATTGCTGCTCAAAATGTCAGCAATTTAAATTAATTGAAAATAATTAAGGAACTCCTATCTTCTTGTTCCTCTTCAATGTTTATTTGATTTTAATATCACTACTATAGTAAGTTTATGCATAGGCTGAAAATAAGTTGAAAGCCATTTGCAGTTTTGTTCCTGATTCTTTGAGAGAAGGTGTCAGGGCACTGCAAGGACTGGGGGCCATGTCAGGGTAGGACCTGGTAGCCGTGGCCTGTCCCACCATCCCAGCCAGGAGCAGGTGGCTGGGGAGGCACTGGGCAGCTCCAGCCCTGGGTATCGAGCACCTCCCTGGGGACAGGGCTGGACCGAAGCTAGGCTGAGACGTGGGCCCACAGATGGATCTGGCTAAGTGGAGCCCAAGGCAGGGCTGTGGGGACAGGGACAGGTTGAGGCCAGTCCAGGGTGTCCCCACAGGGCATCAGGGACTCTCTGCAGGGCCCCAGGGCCATGCCAGCTCTGAGCCGACCTAAATCCTCAGTGGGGACCACGCTCTGGGCCCTGCTGAATGGTGCTGCTGTAACTATTTAAAGCAGAGGTAGATCTGTATGGAGGTCTTTTACTCATAGTCCAGGCAGGCTGCCCTCCATCATTGCTTTGGGCAGGCGTGATTTGGAGCCCCCTTCTCCTGTTTTCTCTCCTCCACCTGTGGAGGGTCTGGACTTCCAAGACAGGGCCATTCTCTGCTGGCACATGGTAGCTTATGTGCATGAAGGTCCCTGGTGCCCCAGGAGGGCTCAGCAGAACAAAGGACAGTGCAGTTTGTGGTTGTCATCTCAGCCTAGGGACCCTCACCTCTATAAAATCCCACATACTGAAAAGCGGATCTTTCTGGGAAATTAAAGTTCAGGGAGTTTTGATAGCAAACATACTTTTATCTTATTAATTACAAGAATTCAAACAAAACCGAAACACAGTCAAAACCGTGATAGAAACCAGTCCTCCTTGCTTTTAACAACTGAATGTCATTCGATTCTGTTTTCCAGCTAGGATTTTAGGAACTGAAAATAAAAATATTTATTCTGAAATTAAAATAGGGGAGGAGATAACACTTTCCAAACACACACACTTAGTGGAAGAAAGTGAGATAAGGCTGTATTGAAAATTATTTTTAATTAGAAAAAATCATGTAGTTGTGAAAACTAAGCCATTGAACCTATCTTCTTTCTACCTAAAAGAGAAGAAGCAAACCTCAGAGGAAGGCCAGGCTGGTAGTGACTGTTGACGTTCATACGCTTTTCCCTTGCTTCTCGTGCCCCTGGCTTTTTCTTCCCGGTTTCCCTCATACAACTTGTGGGTTTCTCAGCTGTGACAGTAAATACTTGTAGGCCACCAGTAAAATACAGATGAGTCAAATGATCCAGAATAATTACAAGCCCTGGGAACTAACAAACATAGAAAGAACTACATTAGATCACACCCTGAGTTTAACTTACTAATGTTTACTGATTTTAATATGCTTTCAGACTTGATTTGTGTCAAGGAAATAAAGTTGTTAGACGTGGGAGAATTAAGAAAGGTGTTTTAGTTTGCAGAACAAGGAGCAGTAATCATCAACTGAGAAACATCAACAACTGCAATGGAGAAAGGACGGGGGAAATGCATACAGCATAAAAAGAATAACTTGAGCCTTTGATTTGCAATATTAATTTTCAGGGAAGAAAAAATTGTTAAGAAAAAATGTTTCACTGCAAGTGAGAAAAAAAGTGAAAAAAGTTTACCAAACCTGGGTCTGGATTATCACTTCACACTATATTATTATATTTTTAGGTTTTTCAGTTTTATCCTAAAGCTGGTATCTTTCCCCAGCTGCTATTGTTAATGTTCTGCTTGTGTTGACAACAGAACACGGAGTGTTCTTTAGCAATACCTTATCTTCTACATCCTGCTTTTTGAGATGTCTGAGCAAAATATTGTCCCTACTGGATACTTGCTGTCTCATTAGGTCTTCCTCACTTTTAAAATGTAAACTACTTCCTCCTGTCCTTTGATTCCTTTAATTTATTCCCCAAATTTCATTCTGAATCAGAGCATTTCCTTCAATCAGCTGTTATGCTGCTGGGCTTCTATTTCTTTTCTATACAATGTCATATTGAAAGTTGCCTTCATCATAACTCTTAGCATTACATGACCTAGTTGCATGGCACAAGACTTTTTGTTACACAGTACAGGCTACAGTTAACCTAATCCCTTTTAAAGATGATTTACAAGTATAGCAGACTGGTGAATGTGGGCTAAGCACTCAACCTTCCTCAATTCACAAAAAATCTGAATATATATAAGTACATAAGACTTGTTAAAAGATTGACTTTTTAGCTCAGGCTGTTAAAATTCATGTTTATAGTTTTGGAATCTCCTAGTCTGTCTGCTGTCATTATTGCTATCATTATCGACAGTTTTTCAGAACTCAGCTGGACAAGATTCTGAGCAACTTGATCTCAGTTTGAATATAACCTCGCTTTCAGTAGAAGGCTGGACTAGGTGAGCTTCAGAGCTTCCTTTGAACGTAAACTTTTCTATGTTTCTATGAATGATAATAAACTCGATGAGGATAGGTCTCTGTTCTGTAGTGAGTTTAATGCTCATTCCTAAAACCCTGTGACCATTGGTATTTTTAATTTATCTTTATCTCAAGTTTTAAATGACTCGCCAAAATTCTACTGCATTTTATGTATGGTATTTCATATGATACATTGTTTTCTTTTGCTTAAAAAGCAACTGAAGAATAGAAAGAGTTGAAACAGTAATAATTAGTATGTTTACCACATTTTTCTTCTTCTGAGTTCCCATAATTATACTACTTTTATATTTTGCCATGTTTCTTCTTTTGACTCTAGTACTACCATTACTGTTCTGTGAGCAGTTACCTCCATTCCATCAGTTACAGGTGACAGAAACAGCTGTCACACACAAAATTTTTTGAAAAGAATTATCTTTTGGGAAGTTAACTGACATCCCAACAATTTTCTTAACAAGCTATTGATTTTCTTGGGCTTTTCTCTCCACATCAGGCATGGAAGCTTCATATTTTTTGAAGATCCTGTAACTAGGACAGTGATGTAACAGTTATTTTTTGCATCAAATTTCCCCTTTCATAACCTCATTTTTATGTTTCTGTGAGATTTTCAACTCCTTTTTAACACTGTGTTTGCCAAGCAATCAAGTCTCCCTTGAATACCTTTAAAAGCCCTAGAGATACTGAAAGAACATTATTGATGTCTCCTTTTGGGACACACATATAAATCACGATTTAGGGTTACTGTATAAACCTTTAGAAAATTGGAGCAAATATTTTACTGAATTATGTTAGAAGGAAATAAAACCATAAAGAACTCATTAATTTATTTCCCAAAACAAGAATAGTGATTAATCTCATTTTGTATGTTGTCATATGCTATCATACAAAGCAGATAACTATCAAATGTTTCATTGCACTGGTAAAAATATGTAAGAAAAAATGACATGCTGTTTGTTAGAGATAAATATTGAAGAGGTTCTTACAGATGGCCTGGGTGTGAAGAAACCCTCATTGAATATAAAATTAGCAGAAATCAGTGGTATGCTTAATTTTCAGTAAAAGGCGTAACATGAATGTTAATCTTCAGTGAATATCAAGATGAGTAGGTTTCTTGCACTTTCCAGTAAAATCATTGGGTTCCATAGATTTTGGAAGGCAGGCTACTTGTTTGGGACAGTAAATACAGGCAGAAGCTAAAGCCTTATTTGTGCACTGTCTTATTCCTTCATCAATTTGGCAGATGTCCATCCTTTTAACAAGTAACCATCCTCCTAGGTAAACACATGCAGTAGTTGTGTTGGCAATGACAGTTTTTAAGTGCAAAAAATAAGCAAATATTTTGAATAACTTAAGGCTGGCAAGAAAGTTTATTTATTCTAGGTGCAAGCAATAAAAAGATGATAATGTGAAGAAGCTGCATGTAAGTGTAACAAGTCATGTTTTTAAATAATTTTCACTTTCTTGTTGCAAGATGCAATATGTATATGTGGGGAGCAGAGAGTGTATCACCTCTTGGACTTTTTAACAGGTACAATCCCATCTTATTTACTTTACTTCTGACCTCCTGTTAATTAGCAGCATTAGAAAATCACTATTCATTTGATACGTCTACAAGGCATTAAATACTTTTTTATAAAATAAAAGCACTTTTATTCAACTATAGGCAAGTTTTAGAGAGGGTCTTTTAATATCTTCTTAGATTTTAAAACTTACAAAACATGTAGTAGTTGTGAATACTACGTATTTTCTTAACAGCACCCTGCAGTTCTCTTATTCATAGTCACTGAACTAGAATTGGAGGGTTTCTGGGTAAGGATCATATGACTATGAAATGAAAGGAACACTACACAAATAGTTAAATATTGATGTCCTGTAAAAGTGATGTGAGGCAGAAAAATGTTCTTATTAGGCAGCATCAGCTTTTAATAGAGTAATAAATTTTTCTCTGTCTAGGTGTTGTAGTAAATTCCAGCAAGGCGTATTTATGTAAGTGTCTACTGATTAAAAACACCCACAGTAAGTATTAACAGTGGTAGGTTTTGAGCATAGAATTTTACAGATTTTCTATCAAATGTCCCCTACTTAGCAACTGCCCAGATTAATTTTTCAAAATAATTTCCAAAAGATATTTTGAACAGAGTGGGTAACAATTATAAGCCAAGACAAATCCATATTTGTGATTGAATCCCTCCTCTGTTTGACCTCTGGACTCATAGCCTTTCTTCATTTAGCACGTTCCCGTCCTGTATCACTTACACTGGTTTCTGGTGAAAAATTGTAAATACTCTGACTCAGTGTTCCTAGAAGGATAAGAAACTTTAAAAAAATGTTTCATTAGTAAAGATTTAATTGACTTTACATGGACATTTTAAACTAATCCATACATGCACTATACAAAGCAGACAACTTCTCATCTCAAGGTCCACAATGGGATCTATATTATTAAAAAAAGGAATCATGGAGGATATGAAACCTTAGGAAATAGATACTTTGATTACTCTTATTTCCTTATTTCCAGATGCATCTCATAGTCATTTGTCTTTCAGTCACCCCACACAGCTCCAGCAAAGACTCTCTTCCTAGTTGTTCCTATTTCTGCTCAGTCACATTGAGTAAGAAATTATATCCATGTAAAAACTGAGATAATTCTTAATCACATTCGCTGTAGAAAATTTAATTTTTTTGTCCCTTTTGAGTAACTAAGTTTTTCAAACCCATCAGGAAGACTGAAGTGTATGAATAGTATAGGTCAAGAGTTTACAGTTCTCCAAAGGCAAAAAATCTGGAATTATTAAATGAAATAGAGAAAATAAAAATAAAATTAAAAAAAGGTCATAATTCCTTAGCATTTTAACAGGAGAATTTTCCAGTATTAATCTTCTTCAGTATCATTAAAATATTTTGTTAAAAAAGGAACAAAAGGGAAAAAAGGAATACACACAAGAGAACCAAGAGGAAAAACAGAGAATAAAGAAGGAATGATGATAACATTTGTCAGGACATTATTAGAGGGAATTAAAAAAATGGTGTAAGCATTAGAAGATTTCCCAAAGACCCCAGATAAAAAGGTGTGGGAACTGGTGAAATAGAAAATGAATAAATACAAAATGTTCATCTATGAAGGACTGGAGATAACCCAACATGACGATAGGGTAATTTTGAAGCCAGTGATTAAGAAGAGAAAATAAACTGCATCTGGGCCTGCTGATTGCAGCTATGTATATATGCTTATAGTTTGAAGGAACAGCAACAACTATCCTGTAATGGGTACATTTTTGAAAACAAAGTTTAGTCTCAGGTAAGACTTTTCTTACCAGTCTGTCATCATTTTTTCACACTGTGACGGTATGCTCCCCCCTCTCCAGGTGCCACCTGATCTTTATCTCCTGTAACCCTGCCCAAGTGATAACCACCTATGGTGGTCGTAATGGGTGCACGTAGTCATGATGGCAGCATCCAGGGCTCAAAATGGTTTCAGGGAGATAGATAACACCATGACAGTGAAGAGCTAACTTGAGTAATGTTGGTTCTGTGGTCAATATGCAAATATAACTATAGGTCAGTCATCTCACCCCCATAAATAGTAAACAGCCCAAGAGCCCTTTGAGCTCTCCTGAACAGGAGCCGGCTGCCTGCCAGGATCTTGACTAGGGGCATCCTTAAGGTTACTACTCGAGGTTCAGAGATTCCTTTCCACAGCAAATCCTTGGTAAGTGACTAATAGCTTGCTGAACTTTGAAATCTTATCTAAGTGATATAAAGGACTGATTGCGCATCTGTAATCCTTTAGACATGAACCACTGATCAAGTCCGGGACTAGGACTGGATCCAACTGCACCTAGACAGCTCTCTGAGAAGAAGTTTAGAAGGCAAAGAGGTCGTCTCTGAAACTTTGACTCAAGGGGAGGGTCTCCTGACAGCTCCATCTGACCCTGTCCTCTATGCAGTAAATAACTGTGTGCTTTGCCATCTTGAATCTTGTTAAAACACTTACCATCACAATTTTACCATCACATTTACCATCAAACTTTGTTAAATCCATTTTATATCAATAACCGTATTGCTGCTTCTCTCTACGAGTGAAGTGCATCACTCCTTCTGCAACACATGCCTTTTCCATAAAGAAAAGTATCATCCCCAAAAGTTCCCCAAATCACAGGCTCAACAAACTTCCCAGTAGAAATCAGAGGCCTATGAAGCAACTCTTTGGGAGCAGCTGAAACTGTAGGTGTTTTTTGTTCAGAAAAATTCAGGCAGTAAAGACTCTTTATTTTTGTGCCAATTGTTGAAATATCTTTTTTAACTTTACTCATAAGCTTTCTGAAAAATCCCTACAGTTTTGCTTTAAAAACTTAACCAAGTTGGACTCTTTTGGTAGAAGAGCATTCCACCATATTATAACCACCTTCCCCTCCCCCTGCCTTGTTTTTAAAAAAGTTTAAGTCTTAACTATATTGCTCACTAGGTATACATCTCTCTCTAAACATGCAAGTAGTTCTTATTGATTGCTTAAAAACACACAAAATGGTGAGAATTGAATTCAGATCCCAGGTCCTGTAACACAGCATGAGTTTAGTACCCAGTCTTAAGCTTCCAAGTGACATTAGAGTGTGCTGTCTCTTCCTCATCAGTTCTAGGTGTATTTACACATGAAGAACTTGAAGAATGGAGCTTTCTCAACACCTCTTCAGAGAAGACATTTAGACTTTTTTATTATCTCTCAAGTTACGTTTGTTCTGTTTCAGAATGATTTTTTTTTTCTCCCCAGGAGACCCGGTGTTACCTATTTCTGCACAGCTCCTCCTACTCCTTTCTGGTTTTGGTGACATCCTCTAAACCTGTTATATCACTTCGTATTTAACCCCTGTTGATTTTAACTCCCCTGCCGTACTCCAGTTAAGTACGTTAACTTAAATGGAACAGTCACCTGTCCTTGTCATTAAGAGGCACCTTTATTAAAGAAGTTAAATTCCATAGAGCAGCATATCAAAAAGGTTAATAGCAAATGAAATGGTGCATTCCAGTGTTACTTTGGAACTTCATTATAATTTAGTACCTATTTCTATTTTTTTAAAAAATCCCAACTTCCTTTGAATCATCTGATTTTGTCCTTGTAATTTCATTCATAATTCAAAAACTTTTATTTCAAACACCTCATGTCAGCATCTCTGTCAGCATCATGTTAATAATTTTAACTTCACTGGAATATAAAAAGAGAATAATCAGCACAGACAGATAGAATGAAACCTGAAAACCAGCCTTGCAGTAGCGATCAATCAAAGGAAAATTATTTTTCCACTGAGGGGTACAAGCACGCTAAAAAGGACCTTTTTTTTTAATAATTAATATTTTATTACATGCTAAATAGAATCATATGTTTGGACTGCAGGGAATATTCGTATGAAGTTCAGCTATAAAATGTGAACAACAGATCATATAATGGAGACATCTCATAGTGGCTTATTGCCTACTAGTGAACATAATATTGCCAAACATTGTCATTCAAATGACGAGAAATAGAGTGGGGAGTGGGAGTGGGAGAGAGACGGGGGGGGGGGCGGGGGGTGAGAGACTGTTTTTGTATCTTCATATTCTGATTCTGGTGTTACTAGCTAGGCTCAAGTTAGGCAAGGAACAATCGTATAGAAAAGAGGAATATAACTTTGTAATAAATTCTTATTTATTCCTTTATATTTATAAAATGCATTTATAAGTTCATCTCTGCAGAGGTGCAATCCATGACTCTCACAGTCTCTGTGAAAAATATTTTTCAAAAGCTAAATATTTTTTTTTAATAAAAGGGCAAATTGACTGCCGTAGAATTAACAGACTCCAACAACCTTTCCTCTTCCTTTATGCACTCATAATGGAAATCACTTTATATTTAAGCAACAACTGAAATATTCTTATGAATGCATAAACTACATCTTTTAAGATATAAAAAAGATTAATTTCATATAATACTGTAAGTAGCTTTACTCAACAAATACACATCTTAATCATTAAAGGGTAATTTGTATTGTTCTTCAAAAATATAATTTTAACAGTTATTATTGCTTTTAAGAAATATCTGGTTTTACCCTGTTTTGCCCATTACAAAGAAACAGTATTCAACCACTTGTATTTCTTTTTTTGTTCTGTTTGCAGAATATGAAAAAAAATATATTATTAGAAATAGTTTCTTAGATAATAGCTATTATTAGAAATACTTTTTTGAGAAAGTAGTATCAAAGTATAATATTGCTTAGCTTCATGAGTATAACAAAACAATTTTTCCACTTTTGGAAAATCTCATGTAAAGAATAAATCTTTCTGAGTACCTGTGTTTTAGTCTGCTGGACCAAGGATTGGCTTTCTGAAGATTTTTCTGACTACTCGACATTCTAAGCCCTTGCTTCAGTATTGGCAGTATTACATTTATCAAAACCTGAAAATTTTAGCTTATGTAGAAAATTTCACCAAAACAATAACAGGCAAAGAAAGGCTGTTTGTTTCTCCCTCAAAGGAAAAATGTTTCTCCTATTGGATATGTTTTGTTCTCATCTATACTAAAAGAAATGCCTATTTGAAAATGTTTCTTATGCAATCATTGACTAATATACCTGCTGAGAGTGACTATCCTATGGCAGCTGCTGAAGTCTAATATAAAAGACTAGCCAATCTCCACATAAAGGTTCCTTCAACACACCTGTTGGAAACAAAATGTTCTCTTTTAATTCAGCTTGTGTCCACATTGTTTCCATTTTTAATGTAAGCAAATTATCATTATAACTCACATATGGACACCAGGTTCCATTGTGCCTGAAGGTACATCATCTGCTGCACATATTTTAACTTCTGTCAAACGGCACATTTACCTCCTAAGAAACTCTCTTAAATATGCTGTACAAATCATGCCATGTAGGGTGGCTGCACAAGAATGGATAAGTACAACAGATCCTTCAAATAAGGAATCTCACAGAAGTAGTTTCTTAAAGATCATTGCATCTTTCCTCTGTATGTACAAAATGCACTACAGTCATTTTGTTGGAACAGATACTTGTGAAATTTCCAGGGTAACATGAGGAGCAGACTGTTCCATTCAGTGTAATATTAACTGTTACTGTACTATTCCCTAGATACTTTCCACTCTATGATACAACAGGAATCTTGGGGGTAAAATCAATGGCAAAACTGAGTATCTTTATAATTTTTCAAATTACTAATTTTCTGCTAGAAAATATAAGGGAATCATAACTGAAAGTTTCCATGGGTTGGCCTGATTTGTTGACTTTTTTAATTGTCCACGAACAAGCTTCAGCAACATAACCAGTTTCTGTTAACATATCACTTCAGTAATGCCATTGATTTGGGTAACTGTGGCTTTCATTGTCAGGGAAGCAGTGTGGAAGTCTAGGCTGTCTAAAGGCAGGGCATTCATAACACAGTTGGACGCTGTGAGATCCTGATGGATGTTAGCTTGCGGTGAGGCTTATAAAATTTAGGTTTCTGACACGGCAGCATTGTGTCTTACAACCTAGAGAGACTTCATTTTCTAATCCCATTGCTATAGAATATTGGTCAGACACCCTGTGTCTCCCAAAGCATGAATGAGGAAAAAAAGAAAGTCGAGAGTCAAGAGTCTCAGAGTGCCTGTGCTCACCTGGATCCCCATCTACTGCCACAGTCACCACAGGCCTGCCCAGACACCCTTGGCCAGCATCTCCCCCTGGTTTCTAACACCAGTCCTGCTCTGTCTCCCTTGCCTGGGAGCTGTGGGATTGTATCCCACCTCCATGAGGTCCCTGCCCTGCCACTCATGCTGTCACCCTTGGCTGCCGGCTTACTTCCCTCATGGAGCCACCTGCCCTCACTGGTTCCTGACATTTAGACACTCCATGTAAAAGAATGGGTGGGACACTTCATTCTATCTACATATTGGAAATGTCTGAACTACCACACAAACCTGCAGAAAGTAGAAAGAAGATCAATCAGGTACCCATCCAGAAATTATGTAAAGATGTAAGAGATCCCTAATTTAATTTGAAACTTTTATTAAAAAAAAAAATAAAAAATTGCTTTTTAGCTAAAGAGACAAACCATACACTTACTTTTTTTGATGGACACCATTTTACAGGGAAATTAGATGCTATCATTTAGAAGAGCGCTTATGAAGTGATTGATTGGAAATTTTTCACTGAAATGTTTCTGACAGTAAATGAAATGTCAAAACTGAAATTATTCCCAGAAAACTATTGTCTTGATTAAAAACTCAGTAAAAAAATTGAGAGCAAATTTAAAATTGTCAAAGCATTCTACTTTTATATTCTTTAAGTACAAAATTTAGGTTTTGTACAGGACCATTTCCCTATAGAACTTGTTTTAGATTCTCTATATTTTAAGTTTTAAACTTTTCTTAGTGCTGGTATTCTGGTGTCTCTGATAATTCTTATTCCTTTTGGTTTACTGTATTAGATTTGAAGGGAAAAGTAAATACGTACTTTGGGAAGAAACTGTCATGAATATTCTAGTGATTATTTATATTGTTTTTGTGCTATACTGTCAGCAAAATATTTTAATTTTTTACTAAACAGGAAAAAAGGTAAAATGGTAGAGAGATCTTTAGGAGTAACTGCAGTTTCTTCTAAATGCCAGGATCTGGAGGATTTCAGGAAATCCATATTAAGAACTGATAGCTTCTTGGGAGATCATGCATTGCAAAGGAGGTTCATGTTCTTAAATGTTCACCAGTAATCTGTCTAGCCCATGGCCAGGCAGAGCAAATTTTTCCTTCAGGATTTACTTCTTTGTTCTAATTTGATATTGATTTCTTTCACAGAAAACTTAAAAATGGTCAAAATACTTACTTCCAAAAAATTGTATGTTCAGCATTCAGACAGAAAACGTTTACTCTTGATAAGAAAGCACACTTCAACTTTTGGAAAAAAAAGTAATGAATTCAATAATCAAAATATTTTGCAAACCTGACTTTATAGCATTTGTGTTTAGGGTCAAGGATTTATTTTATGTTATTTGTTTATCTTTCAAAATGTCTTTATATTTAATTCTGATACTGTACTGAAAACATAATTTGAAGCTATAACAACAGCTGGACACACAGATTTTTCATGTTAGACCTTTATTTTTCTGTCTTTTCTGTAAATGCTCAAACTTTGCAGAAACAGAAATAAATAAATAAATAAATAACCACAATAAATCATACAAGAAAGACGGAAAGTAAGTACCAGAACAAAACATATATTTATCACTAACAGGCAATTCTCACTTGAGAAAATAATGAAAATTAATTTTACACGTTACTAAATACATTCAAAATGTTGGTAGTTTGAAAACATATTATCATATTTGCAACAACATAATATAGCACCATTCTGGCACCATTAGCTATATAATTATGGTATGAAAAATTATTATCACCATTTTTCAGACCTTGTATTATGCGTAATCCAAAACAGATGCTTCTTACCCATAATATATTAGGCCTATATAATACTCAACATGTTTTGACAAAATACCAGATTTCTGTCCAATGTAAGTTAACATTTTTTCATTGTCTGATCAAAAATTCTCTGAATTGCAAAATCTAAATTCTAGTGGAATATTCTTTCACAAAAAGTTTCTTTCATTAAAATTTCTACATAGTGCTATTTTTTTTTTTTCAGTGGTGCCCAGTGATAAGACAAGAGGTAACAGGTACAAACTTGAACATTGGAAGTTCTATCTAAACATGAGGAGGAACTTCTTTCCTTGAAGGGTGGCAGAGCACTGGAACAGGCTACCCAGAGAGGTGGTGGAGTCTCTGACTCTGGAGACATTCAAAACCTGCCTGGACGCCATCCTGTGCAACCTGCTCTAGCAGTGGGGTTGGATCAGATGATCTCCAGAGGGCTCTTCTGTCATGCACCGGTCAAAGACCAGAGCGAGGTTTTGCTTGTGTTCTCAGGAACAGAATTAAGACTCAAAACGGAGTCAAGTGCCAAAGAACTTTATTTGCCTGTCAACAAGTTTGCAAATGCAAAGGAGTGAGCGAGAGAGAAAGAGAGGAAGGAAGACAAGAAAGAAAGAGGAGAGGATGAAGGAATTCACGGCTATAGTTGCCACCCTGGAGCTGTGGTGTCCCGAGAGTCTGATTAGTTTTGAGTCTGGTGGGAGAATGTTCCGTCTGATGTTGGTTGGTTCCATTCTTATATAGGGTAGCTGTTCTGCTTAACCACACCTTTCACACGGTGGTGATGCTCATGTCCAATACTGTTCCTAGGGGATCTCCAGGCCCCTCGATCTCCCTGATCCTGACTCTGCTGGTAGTTTTCCTGCAGATAAACATCTGTGTCGGTGGTGTCAGCAGGGCTGTGATAAGCAGGCTGTGGTGTTTGTTTATGGTTTTCCTGTCATCAGTGGTATCAGCAGTGTCATGATAAGCAGGCTGAGGTGGTGGTGGCCATTGATAGTTTTGCTTCCATAATAATGTTGAGACAAACAGCTGCTGGTGGAGTCCATTGATGGTGTTCCTGCCGTAGTAATATTGAGACAAACATCTGCTGTGTTGGTGGTGTCAGCAATGTTGATTATCACTGATGCAGTCTCTCACACCTTCCAACCCCTAACATTCTATGATTCTATGATTCTAGGCTTCAAATTTAATTTAAGTTTCAAGAATTTTGTAGGAATATTTATGATTGCTTTAAACTATGTTTTATGGCTACAGAGGTATGATATTACTAGTATGGTCTGTTGGAAAATATTCCAAAATATTTAGAATTCAAAGTATCTGATATTCAAGTATTTATTTTATTCAAGTAAAAACTCGAGAGAAGTTAAAAATGGGAAAATTCTATGGCTTTTTGTCATCATAATTTAATACTTAGCAAAGTGCTTAGGAAGATCACAGATTTCTTTTACTGTTAGTTACAAAGTTTCCTTCTATTCCATCTAGATTAAAATAAAGGACTAGGGTGGAGATGATAATTTTTTACAAGATTTCTTATGGTATAACTTATATCATGGACATAATTTTAAGGTTACAGTAAGAGATTTGATCTCGTGATTATTGCTCACAGACAAAGTTAAATGTGTAATTAAGATTCATATCTACCAAAGCAGCTTTCTACTCATTCATTTAGCTGCATCATAGAACTAAATTCATGTGTTCGTGTACTTTCTCTTCTGCCCTGTTCTTTGTATAGTGAAGTTAAAACCTCTTGCTTGATGAAAAACAAGCAGCCATTTTTATACTGGTTGTCTTACCTCAAGTGAAATAGTACTTTTTCAAAAGCGTTTTCCTCTACCTCTTCCCTGCAAATTAGGCTTGCAAAACCATGCCAGAAATAGTTTGGAAAAATAAGATTATATAGTGTATCTGGGAAACCAGTTCCGAACATGCTGTGTGCAGACTGACTTTTTATTTTGTAATCATATTAATACATTCCCAAACTATTTCTTTTTTTCTGGACAGTGCCATATTTTGCAGAACACACCATTGGTATGCCTTATTAGTATATCATTTGCATGACAGATTCAATAGCATGCTGAAACAACAGCTCATCAGAGCAGCAGCAGACTGCTTATTTATCACTGTAACATGCCATCAGAATGAGGCACAATAATAATATATGATTAAAAAAAAAACCCTACAGGAGTATTATGCAGGACTGGATTCAATTCAGGCATGAGAATGAAGGTATAGATTGTAAACCTTCAAACCATTGTCACTGATGTATTTGCATTCTTGCAGAGGGTCACATCATTGTCTCCTAGATACCTTATCTCTTCAGCATAAGACCTGAAACTCTATGGACGTGCATGGTGCCAGCCCACTAGTACAATTTCTCTGGCTTGTCTTGGCATGAGACAGTGGTTTAACTATTCTCCAGGGTCTAATTTCACTCCCTTCTCTGTCATGGCTAATAGAGGCATGAGTATGGCACACACTGGTAATGTGCCACTGAGAGATGCTCTCAGAGAATACATCCTGAAATATCATGCAAAGAGGACTGTGACATGAATTATCACAAGCTTCAAGGTCAAAGTCAACGACATGCAAAGCATAAAATGAAAATTGGTTACACAGAGAATGCATGCTTAAAGATTGCCTACTAAATGTGTTCTTGCCATTGGAAAGGTTTTCTACATGGAAGGATCAAAAGCTGAAAAAGTTTGCAAGATCATCTTCTAAGAAAATTAAGAACTGAATTTAGTTTTGGAATGCTTACCAAATAGAAATCACAAGATATGAGGTAGTAAAGAGGTAATTCTGATGCTCTACTCCACTCTCATCAGACCTCACCTGCAATACTGTGTCCAGCTCTGGAGCCCCCAATATAAGAAGGACATGTGTTGGAGTGGGTCCAGAGGAGGGCCCCAGAGGAGGGTTAGAGCATGAAGATCAGAGGGTTATATACTACAAAGACAGGCTGAGAGAGTTGTCGTTGTTCAGCTTGGAGAAGAGAAGGCTCCAGGGAGACCTTTTAGTGGCCTTCCAGTACCTAAAGGGGGACTACAGGAAAGCTGGAGAGGGACTTTTTATGAGGGCATGTAACTATAGGTCTAGGGATAAAGGTTTTAAACTAAAAGACGGTAGATTTAGATTAGATATTAGAAAGAAATTTTCCTCTGTGAGGGTGGTGAGACACTGGAACAGGTTGCCCAGGGAAGTTGTGGAGGTCCCATCCCTGGAAGTGTTCAAGACCAGGTTGCATGGGGCTTTGAGCAACCTATTCTGGTGGGAGGTGTTCCTCGCCATGGCAGGGGGTTGGAACTAGATGATCCCTTTAAGGTCCCTTGCAACCTAAACCATTCTATCATTTTGTGACAAATACTCCTCCTTTGGTCTGAGTCTTACTAACTTAGGAACACTGTTCTTTTTCTGCAGAAGACATTGAGGTACTCAGAACTAATTCTCTGGGCATATCTATAATTTTTTTGAAGCATCTCATCATTTTTTTATTACTATATTATATTATGTTTGACTAATATAAAAGAGTTCCACTATATGCAAGGAGTTGGACATTTCCAACTAACCAGTTGATTCATGTTAATTGAAAGCATCATAAAAATGAATCTTACGGTTACTAAAGAAGTGCTTATTAATTTAAATATTTATGTACTGTTATCTGTCAGAAAGCATTAACAGACCAAAATAACAAGAACTAATCGTGTTAAGAATAAATTAATCACAATATTTATATAATTCTATACTCATTATATATAAACAGATGTGCACATATGCAGACATGGACACACCATTCATATAACAGTGAAGTCAAAATTATTTGGTACCCAAGAACGGAATCATACCTCATTAGTCAACTGACCCAGAGAAAAATATTTTCTGCATGACTTACGCAGGCCATTTAGGAGCAAGTATGATGCCTATCTATCTTCAAAGTAGTTTACAAAACTTAGCTAACTAATCCATTTATGCTAATTCATTTATTTAAAGCACTTGAATCTAAACGACCTTTATGAGTCAGGCAGAACCTTTTTATGTTTTCATAGAATTTTTTTTTACAGAGCCTTCCTTTATGGGTAATTTTCGTTTTTGTTTTTTTTTTTTTTTAAACCACTTTATAATCACTGAACAAAGTAAAACTATCTGGAGCTGTCTGTCTGGAGTTAATCACAGTTTTAGCTTTAGAATTTAAGGCCAAAAAGAGACAAACCATGCAGCTTCACCTGCTCTCCTGATTTGGATTATTTTGTGCACCACCAAGAAAATTCCTTTTAATTCTAAAAAATCTTGGTCCTTTTACACTGGAGATAGAACAGAGTCAGCAACAGAGGAAGTGTAAGGTCTTTCTTCTCAGAGTTCCCACATACATTTGTATGTGCACAACAGAATTTTGGTTTTTTGTGTGAATAGACTTAATTTTTGCTGTGTCTCCTTCTGAATTCTCCTCTTTTTACTGAACAATTTCAATTAGTATATAATTCCCAAATCAATGGCATCTAGAGTCCAAGATCTCCCATAGTCCCTATTTCCACAGACCTATTCTTTACGAAGACTATATCATGTTACTCTTTGTTTAGCATCCACAATTTATTCTTCCCTTTGCTCCCACAGTTCAAAAGTATTTAACTTCACTTTTTTATACTTGAAAGGAAAAGAAAAATAATGAATCAAAAAAACTTGTCCTGTTGTGTTATTACTATTTCAGCATATAATTTCACTGACACATTTGATAGGTAACAAAATGTTTAGTTAAGATATTTCACACTAACAATATTATGGAATGAATTTAAACATGCAGTAATTTTTTTAATTCAGTTTGGCTTTTGAAGGTGCACTTTATATTGCTTTGCTGTTTTTGTTTGGACTGTCAAGATGTTTTAGTCATCCAACCTGTATATACTACCATATTTTTGGGCAATCCTCCTGAAGAAACTAATTATTTGAAAGATGTGAAATTATCTATTGCAGTCCCCAGTAAAACAATATGTGTTTTCAAGTCCTATCTTTTCTAGCTATTCACAGCAGGATTCCTGGACCAACTCTAGAGGTTAATGAAGGTGATTTTTCTCAGGCAGCGATTCAGAATGGCTTAAATCTTGGCATATGCCAAGAGTTTGTATTTTTGGCTTCTGTGATATGTCCAACATGTACTGAGATGTCCCAGGAGTTCTGTAATACATCTCCCATTCTTTTTTATCTGTCTGCTGCCTTTAGCCACTCTGGTTTGACTGGGTGATCTGGGCTTTTATTGCTGTCCAGAAAAAAATGCTGATTTAATCGGCTTTTTCAATATATAATAAAACCCTTATTATCCTACTGTCTTTTATATGTCCAGTACTGCTAGATGGATTAACTAAATTAGAAACAACACTGAAAGAAATGAAATTCGACTGATGTTGGCACTTATATCAAAGAGCTTTTAGTTAGTGTTGAATTAACAGTACCTAGGATTAGGAACATGCTGATGACAGGGATAAAGAACTGAGAAACCCTGATATTTATATAATAATAAGCAGTAATATATAGTAAGGTTTTAGTACCAGTTGCTATATTTGCTTAGTTTATTTCCTGCTATATCTGCCATGATTTAATTACTTCAGTGAATTGTGATCAAACAATATACTAACATTTCATAGAATCACAGAATAGTTTGACTTGGAAGGGACCTTTAAAGATCATCTAGTTCAACTAGTGACCCATGGGCAGAGACATCTTCAGCTAGATCAGGTTTCTCAAAGCCCTGCCCAGCCTGACCTTGAACACTCCTAATCATGGGGCTTTCACAACTTATCCGGGAAACCTGTTCCAGTAACTCATCATGTTATTGTAAAAACTCCTTCTTTATGTCCAATCTAAACTTACCCTCTTTTATTTTAAAAACATTGTCCCTTGTGCTGTCACAACTTGCCCTGGTAAAAAGTCTTCCTCCATCTTTCTCATAGCCCCCGTTTATATACTGAAAGGTTGCAGTAAGGTATGCTCGGGGCCTTCTCGAGACTGAACAACATCAGCTCTCTCAGGCTTTCTTCATAGGATAGGTGTTCCATTTTTTAGCCATGTAAGTAGTTCTATATATTTTTTCATGTATCTAAACCGAACATGTAATTTTACTAGATTGGGACCATCTCTAAGTTTCTTATTGGTCTCCTAGTGCCCTTAAGGACAAGTTATTTTCTGCACACGTAAGTAATAACATTGAGATGACTCAGCACATTTTATAGCTTTTTCTGCTCACTCTGTTGTTATCCATGCAGGTTCAGTATCAATTTTAAAATGTTTCTTGCCTCACCAGACCTTGTTTGCCCTTGAATTGTCTTTGCTTATCAAGCTGTTCTTTTTTCATGTTCTGGTTGAGTTCTAAGTGCTCAAGATGCCAGTCTGCTGATTGTGCCAAAATTGAAGCTGAATCAGCCAGTGAAATTGCTTTGACATCTACAATGTTGGAACCATTACACTTTTAAAATCCAAAGTGAAGGCATTTCAAGATTATTTTTAGTTCCATGAATTCAAATTCTTAAATTAATTAAATGCACATAATGTTTAATTTGGGAATGTTATTTGCAGAACCCTCTCCAGTTTTGGACTCCCCACCAGATGAAAAGACAGTGATGTAGTGTAATGAGCCCAGTGGAGGGCCACCAAGCTGGTCAGGGAGCTGGAGATCATGGCATACATGGAAAGGCCGAGAGACAGAGGTACCTCTTCAGCCAAGAGAAGAGACGGCTTTGGGGAGACCTTATTACTGACAGCAACTACTTGCCCTGGGCCACATGCCAAGATCAGAGCAGAATCATCTCAAAGTGCAATGCAGTAGGACAAAAGGCAATGGACACAAACTGAAATGTGGGAAATTCCAATATATATTAGGAATTATTTATTCATTTGTTTTTTCTTTCTTTTGCTTGTTTATTTTACCTTGAAGGTGGTCAAATATTGGGACAGGGACCTAGAGAGGTTGTGGCTTTAACTTTGGAGGATATTCACAATTTAGCTGGTCAAAAATCTGAGCAACCTGGTTTGATTTGAGTTGCTTTAAACAGAGGAGCAGAGTAGATGACTTCTGGAAGTCTCTGACTTGTTCTATGATTCTACTATATACATTTCTCATTCTCAGACACCTAAGATCTGTAATAATTGTAACAATTTGTAGTAGTATGTTTCATACTAGCACAGTATTTACAGGGTTTGTTATTTGTCTGAGCTCCCTGTTTGAATCAACTAGATGTACACAACAGTAGATCAGAAGATTTTTTTTCATTTGGCTTCGTGTGTGCAACTTCCAGGGTATTAAGTGGAATGCAACATGAAAAATTACTTGAATCAGTGGCACAGAGAGGAAAAAAAATGAAATCTACGGCTTGATGAGAGTAACTTTTTGTCACTTTCTGGGTAGCAAAATTGTGAAAAATGAGGAAGGAATGGCATCACCAACTTGTGCTTCTGGAATAATATATGGACCAAAAGCAGTGAGGTGGGCAACCTATGTCCTTAGTTATGGGCTGAAGTCAGCTAGCAAGAACTGCTGAAGCCAATATTGCTGGGGTCATTTAGATTTCAGCTGTATGTCCTCTGTTGCAGAACAGAAAGAGGTGTCATTCATTTCCTAGCTACTTCTAAAACTTCCTTCTTTTAAGGTACTACGGCTTTTGGTAGAAGGAAAGGTTTTGCACGCAGTTCATACCGATTGGGTGGGTCCTTCAGTGAGTTTATAGACAATTGCAATCTGTCTATTTGGGTTTAGTTCACCTTTATATTTTATCTCATGATATTTGTGTTGCACTATGGCAAATAATTGAAAGGTGACCGTAAACCACTAACTTTCTGTTTTAGTAGCATTTTACATTTGCTTTATACTCGTTTTGTACTGATAACATTATTACACAAAGCAAAGGACAGTACAGGATAAGGATTTTGTTTGCTTTGGGGTTTTTTTTTAATAGTTACTATTAATAAAGTCAACATTTGCTAACATATGCCAGGCAACTCTCATAGTTGTGGCAATCAGTTACTAGCTTGAATAAATGGGATAAAATTTAGTATCTGATACTACTCACTTTTTCTAGTGACATTACTTTATTTTTAATGTAATAGGCATGAAAAGTAGCAGTTATCTAGCCCCGCAGCAGATCATCTTCATATCCTTATATAAAATGCAGATACTGTTTCTAATATCTGCTTGTTATGCTTGCTGTTTACAACACATCCTGCTCAGAGATATGGTAAGATTATGACAGCAGCTACATGTGACATGTTGGGGTTTTTTTACCTAGGAATGCCTTAAAAAGAAACATACCATCTACCATTTTTCGTTTTTTACTTTTAATTCCAACATCTGGAAAATTAGGTTCCTAATCAGCTTCCCTCATAAGTGTTTTCCAGGGATTTTATCCAGATATATTTAACAGCATGACAAAATGTAGATCTAAGAAACATTTGTTGCCAAAAATTAAATTCTGAAATATAATTATAGTTTACCTATTATCTTTCAATGCACAGTGTGACACTGTGCTGTGCATGAAGAAATGGGAAAGATAAGAGAATATAAATGTGTCCTGTAATGGGTTTACAAAATCAAAACAGACTGTTATGTAAATTTACTAATTGCTACAAGGGTCTCATAAAGTGGCATGTTGAAGAAAAACAATAATTACATTTGATAAGTTACTTTATTAAATAAGGGAGGAATGTGAAATTTTTTTAAAACTGTGTAAAGTCAAGGTAATCTGAGTTAAACCTTTTGAAACTAAAATAAGACCTCAGTTTTATTAATGGCACTGACTGACTTCAAGTCTGTTATTCTACTATAAATCTATATCTACTGACATCCCACTTCCCTACATTGATGCAGATAACACTCAAATGGTATGGTACTTTAAGTAAGTGTGCGCAGAACATTAGTTCTGCAAGGGAGAGGGGGCTGTGACATTGCTTCCCATGACAGGCTGAATCTGCATTAGAATAAGTCTGTTCTATCCTACTCCAACTTAATAATTCTGCCCAGACACACCAGCCTCTTGAATGTCTTCTAAATGACCGCTGATGTTTCACTACAAAAAAGGCATCGTTAAAATGTTTAGTGTTCAAAAACATATTAAAATGTTTAAATAAATTTCTGTCTCCAAGTGATATTTAATGCTCATGGCATTCATAAGTAATGAAGTCAACTCCAGTCATGAAATGTGAAGCCAGTTGGTATAAAGCCATTACTTTTTTATATATTTAATCACATTAAGGGTGTTACCTGCGTGTTACCAGCCACACATCTATGGATTTCGACATCTGAGACATGTATTAAAAGACAAAGATCATTCCTTTTCTATAAGAAATAAGAAAGAATAGATTTTATAAAAGTGATTTTCTGTTTAAGCAATGTTAAAATACTATCAAGGAGGAATATAAAACTTGTTCTTCAAGAGAGAAAATTGCAAACTACAATACCACATTTTAAAAATGAACAAACTTTTAGAGTTACTCACAGAACACGAAAACAACTATACTGTGTGCATGAAATTTCTTTAGATGGCTTCAGGGCTTCAGTTGTTTGCATTTAAGACAAGATTTAGGAATTTCTCTCCCTCAGAGCTATTGGTTTTTTCCCCTTCTTGTTTTCATTTACCCTGAAACATGGTATCTTCTTCATACCTGAAGTGAGACACCAAGGATCCAAGTTACATTACTTTAAAAGTCTTTGGGGACTTTCATTTCTGCATTTTGCTTACTCAGCCAGAACAAAACTTGGTTTGGGTTCAGTAAGAATTTTTCCTGGATAGAATAAATAAATACTGCCGGAAGAGTTCTCGTCCATCTGTATTATTACTTTATTCATAAAAGTATTGAAATAATTTTAAGTACTCCGCCCAAACAAATAGAAAAAGTGGCTTTAACGCATTCCTGAAATATTTTGCTCTTTCTATAGCACGATATACATTTTCTTGGTCTCTGTCTCCTATGCTAAGGTGTTTGAGCATTCAGCAAGTTGTAAAAATGATGTGTGGCTTGTGATGTGAGAGGGACTGTGCTGTTTCTTATAGATCAATATAGATTAATGACTGCTATAGAGCTGTTTATTATTATGTTTGACCATGGAGACCCTGTCACTTCTGGTCATATGTTTTATGACAAAATATGTTGATAGGTGACAAGAATAAACTAATATGTCTATTGTTTTATGAAAGAATGTATAGTATGGATTTGAATAGCAGAGCAAGTTTGTCATAGTTAAGAGAGTTGTTCTTGGAAAGTCTTTTTTCCTACCCCTTCAATTTTTTTGTAGTTTGGATGACTTGTATTGCTGTCTGGGTTCATAATAGAAGATAATAATTTGTATTCAAATAATTAAAATTCAAATTTAATAATTCTAATTTAGAAATGTTTTAGTGATTTCAATACTGTTGATAATATTTTTATTGTATTCCAGTTTGCATTAATGGCAGTGGTTTCTTTACAATAAACTTTGAAATTGAATGTTTGAAAGTAAAAAAAAAATTGTCAAATAAATATTTTAAAAAATATTAAAAATATTAAAAATTATATATGTATGGTCTTATTAAAACAAACTTTGTGTGGGAAACATAGGTTTGAGATCATGATTAATTTCAGTGGAAAAATAATAAGTCTGAAAAGTTTTAACCAGTTCCATTATATTCCTAGCCATTTGGATTTGAGAAAAAAAGGTCCACAACACATTGAACATGTTTTTGGCAATATATTAGAAAAGTCTAAGGAATTTATAAGATTGAGTGTGTTGTCTCCTCCTTTTTAAATTTTCATGCTGAACCCTGTAACTGGTACTATATATGTTCCTACATTACTGCAATGTAAAAAAATTTTTTTACATAACCCAATATTGGATTAATGGCTGTCAGTAGAAAAAAAATCCATTAAAATTCTCAAATACTTGTCAACAGTATTATCCCTTTTAAGATACAAAATATATCTGAAAACACTGTCAAGAAGGCTTTATTCATTAATAAACAGGAACATTTTTAATTACCCCACTTAGCTGAGCAGAGGTAACCTCCATCTGAAAGGTAATATTATTTTGACCCATCATTTATGGTAGAAAGACTGTTGCAACATACTGCTGTTCATGTTGCAATGATCTCTCCATGATCTTTTGCCCACTCTTACCTGATCCAGAGATTCATTCACATACTTATTTTGAGAATTATTTAGTTATATCAGGGAAATCATTCTTACCTCATGACCTCTTACCTCATTGAATATACGTAGACAAGTGTCTTGTTAACACTAAAAGTTTATCCTTGAATATTTTACTCATATTGAAAGAAGAATGGACTACTTTCTCAGACTTCATTTAAGTTTTCACCTCCATCATCCATTCAAAGTGGAGAAGAAATATGGTTAATAGTATTCCGAGTCATACTGGAAGTGATTTGCTTACTGAAAGTACATATACTGGAAAATACAATTTAAGTAAAGGTAGAAAGGACAAAGATTTGAGTTATTGGTGGTTTTTTTTAAATAAAATTATATACTGGGGAGGGAATATTGATAAGCCTTTTCCTGATAAAATTCTATATGTAATATACAGTCTGTTGATTATACTATACACCATAAATATTTACTTGTTTTGAGTTTATGTGAAAGGAAGTTGGAAAAACATACATTCACTGTAATTAAAGAACACATCAGATTTTCTATATTTCTGGATGATAATTTACTTGCTTTCATGTGATGCTGTCACGTGTTTTGTTCCTGTTTGTTAATACAAAGATTCTTACTGTATTTCTTCATCATTCTGCAAAGACATTTTAATAAAAGTAAATAAACATTTGTGCTAACAAATCCAGGAGATTTAATTCCATAAAAAAACCATAAAACATTTTATGGCACTGAAAGGGAATGATGCATTTGAATGTACAAAAGAAAAATTTCTTGTTCTTCATCTTTTGCTAGGAAGTATATTGGTTTGCTCAAATCCTAGCAGAGCATTAGATGGTAACTGTTATTAATTTCTGGTATACTAAAAAAAAAAAATAATTTGTGCCAATGTAATTGTTTTGGAATGAAATTAGAAAATGACAGTGAAATTCTGGATATAATGGTCACATAATGGTGACCATAATGGTCACACATTCCAGACAGTACTCAAGCTCATTAATTTTTTTTCCCAAACTTAGAATCAAATGGGTTGTGTGGAAAGGGGCATTTTGATGATATAGTTTAGATATGTAAAATCTGATAATTTTCTTCATCACTAGTTCATTTCCACTTAGGGATCAGTAAAAGTAGAACTGCCTATCAAATATTCATTGTACAATGAACAATTCTATTTTTTTGCTGGTGCTTAACCAAAATTGATTGAACAAGGAAGAGAAATATTCCTTTCTTAATGCAACCGGCTTTCTTCATCCTCTCCACGAGAATATAGGGGCTTCCAGATTGAGGGCCTTCAAATACTACGAAGAAATGGATTTCTGGTTTCATAATATACCCTGCATAAGCCTTTATTATTTTCTTTTAATATTTTAAATTAGTGTTAGTCAAAGAGAAGTCATTGAAACTTTCTTTTTAACTTAAATATGTTAGTAGTCAATAATAACCATTGGTATAGTGTAAAAGTTTTTTGTGAGACTGTTGTCTGGCACAAAGCTGATTGCAGTCATGTCTATGGAAAAAATAGCAGTAAAGCCTCATAAGCTGTCTCTTGTATGAGAATTTTTAATTATTTTTACCCCTGTAGATGAGAACTAAAAATTAATCATAATCTCATCAACATTTTTTGTTCTTAAATCTGGAAAATGCTTTTTGTCTGCTTGACATCTGATTTGGCATTCAGATATTGTTAGTGTCATAAACTTAATTAGTGTTGTGGGTTGTGATCCTGGAATTCTACCAGGGCTCCCCCCTTTGAGCATCTCTCTTCTTTCTGCAGCAAGTTTATACCTTTAGTAATGCAGCTTGTTCCTTTGTTTTCTTTGTTGTCTCTTTCTTGCTTTCTGCCCAGTAAGTCTGCTTTAACTACCCGAACAAATGTGACTTTGTGATGCATTGTATCAATGCAAGAGAAGATTTGAATCAATGATTTTTATAACATGATTTGTTAACTACATATTCATTCAGTCCTGATGAGATTTGTTTTGGAGGAGACAATGGCTGAGAGCTTCATCTCCTGAAAGACAAATAAATTTATCTTCTTGTAGACCATGCTGCTATGACAGGGGGAAAAAAAACAACTAAGGTGGTTGGTAACTGAAGGTTATCAGACCAATGCCATTATATTAAAGTATATTTAGGTAATTTTGTATAAGTAATATAAATTTATTAGATAAGAGGGACATTTAATGAAATTAGAATAGTGAAAAAACAGGCATGGGTCAGGAAATAGTGAGTAAAAATAGAATAAGATTCACTTTTGATTGAGAACAGGCAATATTTAGTGGACTAGTATTTTTAAGTGGCACTGATAAGGAACAAGAATTACCTTGCCTTCAGAAATTATCTGTTCAAAATTATCTGTATTCAATTTGCAATGTTAAGTACAATTCGAAGCATAACATTTCTGAATATTTCATTAAGTAAGTACAATACTACTTAGGTTAAGACTGTAATATTGAAGGTCTTTAATTCATTTCAGACATGTTGCTAGCACTTTGAATAGATACAAATGGATGCGTATTCACTAATCCCCACTTGGATGCTTACAAGAAATAATGAATAAAAATGCCTATGATGTTAATATTTTCATCATGACATTTAAGAGTGTGTAAACATAGCAAGGTTTCAGAAAATGAATTAGCATGAAGAACAATTATCATTTTAAAATGTCATGAACTAGAAAAATGCTGATTTCCTTAGTGAGATTTGAAACATACTCCATACATCATGAAAGTGAAGATGGAAAATTCAGTTAGTTTAAATTAGATCAGTTTTAACATGGAAAATTATTCATATTTACCATACTCTTGGGAAGTTTGAAACTCTATATAAAAGGAGAATGACATGTAGCAGAAATTGAAAGATGGAATTAATAGAGAAGATTCAGATTCAATGATAACAGTGTTTAAGGGAAGGAGACTTTAATTTAGAACATACCTTGGAAAACAGATAGAATTACGGTGCAGAGCTATAGTCTTAAATAATACACTAGCTTTTTTTATATAATAGGTACAAGAATTATAGGAACAAAATGATGGTTCAGAGTTAACGCCAGTAAAAGTTTTCTTAGTAATACAAAAAATGGGACGAGAGCCTGTTATGAAACTGTTGAGAAAACAAGAACATAGGATTGGAGAGGACATTTTGATTTGTCAGTTCCATTTCTTCTTTTGATCAGATCTCATAAATGTTTGTTTTTCATAAGCTTTTGTTGATAAATCTCTATGTATTAGAGTTCTACCAACCTTATTGAAAATACAAAACTTTTTTCTAGTCTCAATATTCAATAAGCTATAAACCTTCCAACTCCGAGTCTAATTTTCTTCAGGGCCTTTTTATGGGTGTACAGGTTCTTTGTTCTCATGGCAATATAACCCTTTGCTTAACAGTTCTGTAAAATCACCTTTCTTAAACATCTATCTTGAATAATCAGTACTATACACAATAGTCCAGGTGAAGTCTTCTATAGCACTAAAGCACAATGACACTAAACTACTGTCTATCCATATGAAAATTAATTCAGTAACCTATAAATGTATTTGTCTTCCCTTGCATGTATCATGTTAACGTTTTATAAACATGTTATACTCAGCTAGAAAGCTTGTCCCCTTTTCTCCTGTGGTCCTTTCCAGACGACTAATTCTTAGTTTGTGGTTAAAATTTTTATTATTCCTCGGGAACATTTTGTGCTGTTGAAATTAATCTTGATTCTATTGCATTTCAAGATTTTCTCTTACTTTGCTTTTCCCCATGGGAAAACCAGGCTTCTTCTATGCTGAAAAACCCCCTCAACTCTTGTGGCTGTCTCCTGAACAAATTTCATCTACTCATTCTGCTTATTTGTATCATATACATAAATAAAATATATTAAGCAATAAAGATTTTCAAAGACTGCCAATATGGCAGTCTTTAAGTCCAGGTAAATGACTACTGGTGGAGTTTAAAATTTTATTGTCTTATCAGAGAAAATCTAGCAGTAGTTTGATTAATCTAGCAGTATTGCTCTTTGATAAATACATATTGCATTTTATTCTACTTTCCATTTACATCTGTGCCTTTCATTACTCTACTCTTCAAAATTGTTTCTAAAGTTTTACATATGATTAATGTTAAACTAACGTGTCTTTGATTCCCTGGATTACTTTTCTTACTTTATAGACTTAGTACAATCACCCCCCACTCCCCTGGCCTCAGTTGGGCAGATTTATGTAAAATACTTACAATGAGGCTTACATTTTTTATGCATTTCTTTCTGAATCCTGAATACAAATTATTATTTGTTTCTGGTTCTTTGAATTATATCCAGATTATCTCCAATCTAAGTTTTTTTAATCCTTTATTTGACTCCATTATTCTTGTGGCTCTATTTGTTCTTTTCTCACTTCTTTATGTCTCAAATGATTTTTTACTTGCTTCTGTAGCTTTTGTTCACTCAGTCTTACACTTATTCTTTTCTTGGCAAGGAAGGCTTTCAAACATTTCTTCTTAGCTAATCAGTTCTTTTTAT
Source organism: Chionis minor (assembly GCA_013398295.1). Taxonomy (NCBI): domain Eukaryota; kingdom Metazoa; phylum Chordata; class Aves; order Charadriiformes; family Chionidae; genus Chionis; species Chionis minor. Next base: position 709,749 of record VZSF01008831.1, read on the forward strand.
GTTGTTTCCATCTTTTTTTTTTCAGTGGCAATAATCAAATCGCTCTTTTCTATAACAATTATTCAATCAGAGCCTCTTCATGTAACATTTTTATCTTGTTTTGAGTAGAGATACATAAAACTTTGAATCATAGCATTTCTCAGGCTCTTTATAATTGAATCCTTCATGATCTATTTCACTAACAAGTTCTTGAGGTAGTCAAATTTTTAGTTCTCACCTAGTCTTCAAAATGCTTTTCCAACTTCACTCTTATTTCTTCACCTCCTGAATAGAACATCCTTTCATGTCAGTGAAGTCCTTACTTTAATCCCCAAATTTCATTTCCTGCACACATAGCTTAAGAACCACTATTTCTTTACCAAGCTGTTGGCATTTATTTAAATATGTTTTGGTTGCTTCTTAGAGATCACACTTAGTTCCTTAGCTACATTCAGCAGTCTTGTTGTTAAACACCCAGTTGGTCATCCCAGGCCCGGAAGCCATAGTATCTACTGAGAAGAGGACCATGGCAGCCCTGCACTCAGCATGCACCACCTCTGGTGCAGCTTCCAGGACAGAGCTCTCCTGGGAGGACGCTGCCACCCACGTGTCGGGGTGCAGGGTCTGCCCTGCACTCCCGCCTGTGTCAGATGCCAGCGGTGAGCACGCCCGTGTGATGCATGCCCAGGTAGGGGAGCTCCTCCGCTTAATGTTGGAGCTCAAGGAAGAGGAAAGCAGGTTGAGAATTACTAGCAAGTGTGAGAGAGGGATGGATGCCCTGAGTCATACTCTGCCTCCCATGAGAGAAACCCAGGACGCAGACAGGGCACCTGCTACAGTAAACTCCCTGTCCTCTCCCCAGCCGACTGACTGTGGTGACTTGGAGGACAGGGGGCCATGGCAACAGGTTCCTGCATGACGCAACAGGGGCCGCAGGTGCATCTGTCTGGAGACTACCCTATCTTCCCAGGTGCCATTGCAGAACACGTACAGTGTTCTGCAAGGAAAACTGGACAACGGCGAGGATGATACTCCTACCAGCTTGGAGGTGTTGTTGAGGTCCAATTGAACCACCCCCACCCCGCATCAGAACAACATCAGTAAAAAATAAAAGATGAGTCATCGTCATAGGTGACTCACTTCTGAAGGGAATGGAAGGCCCGATATGTAGACTGGATGCTCTATATAGGGAAGTCTGCTGCCTCCCTGGGGCCCTAGTCACTGATGTAAAGAAGAAACTTCCTTCCCTGGTACGACCCTCACATTATTATCCTCTTTTGGCTTTTCAGGTAGGTAATGATGAAGTAGAGAGGAGAAATCCTAGGGCAATGAAGAGTTATTTCAGGGCCTTGGGATGACTGGTCAACAGATCAGGAGCACATCATATTCTCCTCTATACCTCCAGTCACAGGGAATGATGGTGGGGCAAACAGGAAGAGCCAGCAGATCAATGCCTGGCTCCATGACTGGTGCTACCAGCAGGACTCTGGGTTCTTTGAACAGGGCTCAATTTACAGACACCAAGCCTACTGGAAACTGTTGGGAAAAGCCTATCTCACAGGGGAAAAGGGTTCTAGGGCAACAGTTAGCAGGGCTCATTGAGAGGGCTTTAAACTAGATTTGAAGGGGGATGGGAATGTAAGGGGGCTCACTGGAGAGGCACCTGGAGATGGTAGCCTGGCACTTGAGGGGCAGAGTGTTAGTATTTTTGAGATTCAGAAAGCCTACTGCCCCTTAAGGGCAAAAAGTACATACCCAACTGCCTCCCTGAAATGCTCATATGTCAATGCACACAGTATGGGGAACAAACAGGAAGACTTGGAGATCTGTGTGCGGATGCAGGGCCATGATCTCATAGCAATTGCTGAGACATGGTGGGATAGCTTGCATGACTGGATCACTGTCACGGATGGCTGTGTTGTTTTTAGGAAAGACAGGCCAGCAAGGTGAGGTGGGGGAGTTACTCTTTATGTGAGAGAGCAACTGGAATGTACTGATCTCTCCCTGGGGGAGAATGAAGATAGATTTGAGAGCTTATGGGTTAGGATTAAAGGCCAGGCTAATAGGAGACACACAGTTGTGAGCCACCTGATCAGGATGCAGAAGTAGCTGAGGCCTTGAGGCAGTTGAGAATTGCCTCACAATCACAGGCCTTGGTCCTCATGGGAGACTTCAGTCACCCTGATATCTGCTGGGAAGGCCACACGACCAGACACGTATGGTCCAGGAGGTTACTCCAGTGTATTGATGATAACTTCTTGACTCAGGAGGTGGAATTGCCAACTAGGAGAGGTGTGCTACTGGACCCAATACTGACAAACAAAGAGGGATTGGTGGAGGACATTAAGGTTGAGGGCAGACTTGGCTGCAGTGACCATGAGAAGTTAGAGTTCAAGATTAGGTGTAGTGGACGTAAAAAGACAAGTAGGGTTGCAACCTTGAACTTTAGGAAGGCTAACTTTGATGTCTTCAAGAAACTGCTTGGAGAAATCCCATGGGTTAGGGCTCTAGAGGGTAGGGGGGCTCAAGAGAGCTGGTTGATTTTCAAGAATTACTTCCTCCAAGCACAGGATCATGTGCACCCTTAAAAGCAAGAAATCTGGCAGAGGAAGCAGGAGACCAGCGTGGTTGAGCAGGGAGCTCCTGAAAAAGCTCAAGGGGAAGAAGGAAGTTTACAGTAAGTGGAAGAAGGAAGTTTACAAAATGTGGAAGAAGGGACTGGCCACTTGGGAAGACTATAAGAATGCCTTCAGAGTATGCAGGGTTGAAACGAGGAAAACCAAGGCCTCCTTGGAATTAGATCTGGCAAGGGATGTCAAAGTCAACGGGAAGGGATTCTTCAAGTATATAGGAGGCAAAAGAAAAACTAGACAGAATGTGGGCCCTCTGTTGAATGAGATGGAGACCGTGGTGACAGACAATGCAGAGAAGGCAGAGTTACTGAATGCCTTCTTTGCTTCATTCTTCACTGCTCGGGCCAGGCCTCAGGACCCGCAGACTTTACAGGTAAAGAGGGAAAGTCTGGAGCAGGGAAGACTCTCCCTTGGTTGGGGAGGGTCAAGTCAGAGACCTATTAAGTAAACTGGACATCCACAAGCC
>VZSF01008836.1:0-39758 GCA_013398295.1 Chionis minor
GGGCGGCGGCGGCGGCGGCAAGTGCGACGACGAGCTGCTGGGCGGGAAGGGGCCGGCGGTGGCGGCGGGCGCCGAGGAGAAGCCCTACCTGAAGGTGGACCCCGAGCTGGTGGTGACGGTGCTGGGCGACCTGGAGCAGCTGCTCTTCAGCCAGATGTTGGGTGAGTGCGGCCGTCGCGCCTCGCCGCCGGGCCNGCGGCCGTCGCGCCTCGCCGCCGGGCCACGGGGAAATGGCGGGGGTCCCACCGCCCCCGGGAGGGACGTGGCGGAGGCCGCCTTGGCGCCCCCGGCATGGAGGAGGGATGCTGAGGGGGGAAGACGCCATGGGTGCCCGAGCCCCGGCACCCGGCCTCCTCTGGCCTTGGCTCCGGCCCCCTCCCGAGGGGGAATGGCGGGGGGCGGTTGAGCTCGTCCTCCCCCGTGTGTCTCTTCGGTCACCCCGTGTCTCTACACCCCGCCGAACGCCATGGAGGTTGCCCGGCCAGATGCCACAGCCGTGACCCACCATCGGGGTGGCTCGATCCAGGAGTTCACCTTGGCCGCTCCCGGCAGAGCTGCCGCGCGTAGGGTCCGTGCCGCTGCCTGCGCTTTGGCCAGGCGGCTTCAGATCCGGAGCTCCCCCGAGGTTTTGGGTTCTGGCTGAGCGGGGGCCTCCGAGGATGCTGCCGCAGGGTTTGCATGAGGCTGTTTCAGCCCGTGGCCACCCGCATCTTGCTGTCCCGGCGGGTTTGATCCCGGAGCCTGCACAGCCGAGAGCTCGTTGCATGCGTGGGATTTTCATCGGGGTAAGGAGTGATGGCGCCCGGTGCCGGCTGTGCCTCTGATTTCGGGACGCATTGCCCCCCTCGTGGGCTGCGGTGCTGGGTCTCGGTACAGGCACGCACAGCCCTCACGTCTCCCTCGTGGCCACGTGCTGATCTCTAGGAAACCGCAGCCTTGGGAACCCTCTGCTTCCCGCTGAAGCCTGTTCTCCCCGTGTCCCAACTGGCAGCAGCCGTGGGCTCGGCTGGGCGTGGAGCACGGAGGGCTCGTGGCTCCGAAGAGCTGTGTTTGGTCTGGTGAACTGGTGTGAGAAGGTGGCGAATGAGCGGTGCACGGCTGTCCCGGAGCACCCAGCTGGCTGGGTGTCAAGCCCTGGTGGCCGGTGGTGGCGGGGAGCAGCGGCACAGGCAGAGCTGGGAGCTCTGGTGTGTCCAGTTCCTTCACATTCCCTGTCTGGGACCCCCTTTTAGAGGGCCAGGAGCTTCTCCAGCACTTGGAGAACTGGTTTTGAGATGTCTTCTAGCTGCATTGTGAACAGAGCTCTGCCACGGGGAGAAAGGCGAGAGACTCCCCCTGACTGGGGACTGTGGGGGAGTTTGGGAGAGGTGGAGCGAGCTGGAGTCTGGTTTCCTGCTGCTCCAGGAGCCTTTGGGGTGTTGCAGCCCCTGCTCCAGTGCAGGGCTCTGGCACAACGAGCACCGACGCGTGCGGGCACACGGGCACAGAGCCTCCCAGAGCATCGTCCTCTCAGCCACGGGAGACGCAGCTGTGATGTGCGTCCTGCCCGATGCTCTCCCTGGCAGTGGGCTGCTCCAGCCACAGGAGCAACCCGGGGCTCACTGGAGCTGCACAACAAGCAGCTCGTGGAAAGCCACGGGAGGCAGACTGTGAAGATGAGCAGGCTGGATGCGTGAGGTTGGCCTCAGGCTGCCCCAGTGGTTGTGGTCCCACAGCTAGGCTCGTGGACATCCGTCCTTAGTCCTAGTGCCAGGGTAACACCGAGATGCCACGGGAGCAGGGCAGGACTGTGGGAGGATTTGTCACTTACGGGACTAACAGGTCTCCACCCACTGGTGTTGGCATGGCTGGGGGGATCTCGGTGTCCCCCTGTGCTGCTCTGCTCTTAGGTAGGGGTTTCCTCAGCACCCCCAAGAGAAATTCTTGCAGCTTCCCTGAGGGCGCAGGACTGGCCCACGTGGGAGCGACTCCTGGTTTGTGGCAGTTGCTGGGATATTGGGGATCCTGCCTGAGGACAGGGACTTGTGCACGCGCTGAGGAAGACCATGGGTTGTGGAAGTGCCCCCCACGCCTGCTTTGGTTTCTGGGGTGGTTGCCTCGCCCCTGCCTGCTTCAAGGCTACAAGGGCTGACCTTGAGCTTGGGAGATGTTGGGCATCCCTTTGGACTGCACTGACCAGCTGAAGGCTTGGTAAGCTGGCCTGTGAGGGTCAAACTGTGCTGAACCCGACCACTGAACCCTTCTGCTGCGTGTATTTGCTGAAATAGATTATTTTCCAAGACATACGGACTGTTGGGCTCCCTGTGGTGGGGACTGGTTGTACAGTGCCAGGTGGGGACAATGCTGGGGTGGACAGGGCAGGACCTTAACCCTTCTGAAATGTCACTTTCCTTCCATGGGCCTGGACTTCCGACATTCATGGGAGTTGTGCTGTTGAGTTGCACCTACTTAACCAAGCCAACCATGACCTGGCACGTCCTTGAGGGCTCGTGAGGTGGGGATGCGGACAGGAGCTTGGGAGTGCACAGAGGAGGGAGCGGTGTGACAGTGGCGGTGGCTGCTCCATCATTTTGTATGTGCCGGCGGCAGAACCACGGCTGGGGGCGTGTGAGCCTGGACACACACTGAGCTTCTGGTCCTGACCTCTTGGCTTGTCGTCTGGTGCGATCCAGTCAGATGAAACCTTCTCCAGGGATGACAGTACCTTCTACAACCTGGCTCCTCAAGGGAGAGATTGTTCCTGCAGTGGGGATGGACCCAGAAGGGACGGGATGCCACTTTCTCAGGAGAGTGGGCTTCACGCCCTGCTAGGGCTGGTGAGCAGGGCCAGGAGAGGGGCTTTCTCCTGGGTGCTGCAGGAGGTGTTTGGGAGGCAGGGAAGGTTTCTCTGGTCTTTTCATGAACCCCTTTGGCAAGAGAAACATCAGCCTGCGCCGTTTTGCTATGTCTGCTGGAGGACACTCTATCCAGAGTGGCAGGAGAAGACCCGCAAGCTTAGTTTGTGCTGGGAAGGAAGAGATGGGAGTTGCAGGGACCTCTGCAGATCTTCTTGTCCTTGAACTGTTGACCTGTGTGAGGAGCCTGTGCTGCCTCTGCCTAACCCGAGCTCCCTGCTCCACCAGATGCGATGGCTTGCAGAGACCTCAAGTGTCTTTGGTCTCCACACCTGAGCTCTCATCTCCACCTCATTCTCCTACTGCCAGAAGCACTCCCAAGCTTCTGCTGGCCAGAAATACAGTTTATTTAACAGTGGCCAAATATTACCTCTCATTTGGTTGCTGCTGCTGTGTCATCTGTTTGATGGCACCGAAGCCTTTGTAGATCCGCTGGAGATGTAACCACGTTTAAAGCAGAGCAGCCTGTGCAAGACGGGAGAGGTCACTGGGACACAGCAACCACACGGGCTTTGTCGAGGCTATTTCCATCATCCAAATTATACATTTCACATCAACCAAAGACCGAGGCTTCTCATCAAAGCTGGCTGGCAGCTGGGGTTGCTAATTACACCAGCGCCTGGCCGCAGGATGAAGGGTACAGAGGGCGCGTGGCCAGCGTGGTGGAGGAGCTCAACTGTACAAAGCTCGCCCTGCCCGTGTCCACGTGCGGTGGACGAGGGTGTGCGGGTGCAGAGCCACATATGGCCTGTGTGCGAGTTCGTTAGCGCTGGGCCGCGGTGCCCTGCGTGATTGCTGCACTTACCTAGAGATCCCCAGAGCACCTCCCAGATCCTGCAGTTACTTTCTGCAGCCATTTCCTTGGCCGTTTCTTGCTATATGTGGTGCCTCTTAAGTGGCTGCTAATGGGCACAAGCGAATAAGCGGCGGTTGCTGCGTGGGCTGGAGCCCAGGTGGACACACGTGTGATCCCAGGGGAGCCGGCGTTCCCTGAAATGTCTTTGCAGCCCTGCCAAACTCCACAGGTGCAGCTATAACCCCTCTCGGTCCTGCAGCCCCTGGCTGGCGGCGGGTGGACGATGCCACCCTTCCCCAAGTGGCCCGGCGGGAATGTCCTCGCTGGGCAGCATGTGGTCGCGGAGACTTGGTGCCTCTGGTGCGATCCGCAGGCAGCACAGACCCCAGCTATGCCGGGGCTGGCGGCTGGGCGGGCAGCGGGTGCCAGCAGCCCATGGGTGGTGGGGAGGAGAGCCAAGGGGCTGGTATGGGCAGATGGGCTCTGTGAGGGGCAGGAGCTTCATGTCACGTCTGACTGTGGTCGGCTTAAAAAAGAAACAACAGCACTGGGAAGACGCTTGGCTGGTGTCTGGCACATCCTGTGTGAGCATGTTTCTGGCTCCGCTGGAGATGGTGTCGCCCAGGTATCCCTTCCCGAGGAGATCCCCTCCTGGTGATTGTCCTTGCTGGCCAGGCGTGTGGTATGTGATTAAAAGGAGCACCTCTGCCCCATGGCGTTCCTCCTTGTGCCCTATGGTGTTCCTGGGTGTTTAATTAAGCACTAACGGGCCCGTTGCAGCACTGTGCAGCAGTAGCTGGACTCTGGCAGGAGACCATAAGGAGGTCAGAGACCAAGTAGCTCTTTATGGTGACAGGTTATTGCCTCATAAAGTGGTGGGGCTGTCCTGATATCACTGTCGTGCAATGTTATTGCTCTCTTAAGGCCCCTGTGTGATGGCACTCATGTGATGCGGTTGTTGGGATGGGGATTTATTTCCTTCTGGCTGCAGACCTGGCTTCCTGCATTTGGGATAGGAGTGAGGAGAAAGGGATAGGTACACAGTCGTGTTGCTGCTTCCAGCCTGCTCCTGGCAGCTGACAGCAGGGAGTAGATGTCTTCTCTCTCTTGCTGAGATAGCTCCAGTGACTGGGGAGAAGGTCTAGAAACGTGACCCGAGGGCCCAAGCACTTTCTGCTGAAGCTGTTTGGGATGTGCCATGTTCCCAGTGGTGATGGCAGTGCAGAAGAAGTGCTAAAAAAAAAAATAATATCCAGATTTGTCTTTCAGAATATCCCATGGAAAAGTAGTGGAGCATACACTTGAAGGCAAAAATATTTGAGGATGCACTGCTGTAACAAATTCCCCCCCAAAGAGCCTAAAAATCGCTGTTCAAATAAGGCTTTCCCAGTGGCTGCCTGTATCTTGCCCCTAAATCCAACATTTGTCTACGGAGTAAAGGGATGCAAAATTGTATGCAGTTTTGGAGATGCTGTTTGGGATGCCTGGGCAATGTCCCCTCAAGACCTTGCTGTCCCCTGAGAGCAACTGCTGAGGTCTCCTGGGATTGTTTGCTCTTGCAGAAGCACGCCTGTGGCTCCTGCCCGGTCCAGGTGCCTCATGAGCAATGTCCTTCTGGCTTGGGTGGCGCTCAGAGAATTGGTGGCAGCTCTGGATCCTTCTGGAGAGTCCCCTCTTGGTGCCCCCCCGTCCCCAGCTTTGTGTATTTAGCGTCTCACGCTGTGGCACATGTCCCCTCTGCCACCGTGCTGTTATGTCCGTGTGGGTTACCCGCTCGTTGCCTTCCTATGCAGCTTCTTGTGGTGCCAGGCAACGATTTCCCTGGTCCTCCCTGCCACTCTTGCTTGAGCATCCAAGGACTTGGCTGATGCTTGTGCCCGCTGCGCAGCATGAGCATTCATTCCTGCTCGGTGCTGAGCCGGAGCGTGCGCCCTCCGAGGTGTGTAACCTGTGAGTGACGCCAGCCCGTCTGCCGTGGCCAGCGTGTGCCTCCTGGCTTGTGTGGCTGAGCCACAGTCCTGCCTGGGGGGCACCTGCTGGGTTTCTGCCGGGCTGTGGTCTCGGGGTCAGCCCACCCCACTTGCCTGGCCCTGTGGCGTCTGGTGGACCCACAGACACGTCCTCCAAATTGGTCTCTTGGCTGGTCCAGATCATCCTTTCCACCGCTGCGTGCGTGGCGTTCAGCACCCTGCATGCGCAACGGCGACGGTGTCCCAGGGCCCTGCGTGTGCCTGGTGTTTCTGGTACCGGTGGCAGCTGCGGTTGGAGCCCGGCGGTGAAGCTGCAGAGTCTGGGTCCACTTGCTGGGGTGGCGCAGGGATGGCTTCGTCCTGCGGGGGTAGCTTAGTCCTCGGCACCTCCCGGCATTGCGCCTTGAGGGTGTCTTGTCCACAGCTGCGGGGATGCGGAGCACGGAAGATGGGATGCGGTGCCGCTCTGCTGTATTCCCTACCCTGCAAAGTCATGTCCTCCTGCAGGCGCGGGAAGTGGCTCTCCCAGGAGAGCCAGGGGAGGGGTTGCCAGTTCTCCGGCTGGGAAGTGGTGAGCTGGGGAAGGCAGGGTACGTGTGAGGCGGGAAGCCTGGCCGGGAAGGCTCGGCACGGCCTCGCAGCGGGATGGAGGGGCGCGGGGAGCGGGGTTTTCCCACGCTGCTGCATTGCAGCTTGGAGCCAGGGAGCTGAGCGCGGAGGGGAGCTGGGAAGGCAGGGGATGCTGCATTGCAGGGCTGAGATTAGAAGCTGTGCAAATGGAGATGTGCCGGTGTCGAGGCGGGTGTGACACTGAAGAGTGGTGCCTAGCGCGCCAGCCGATCTGCTCGCCTTTCCTCTAATCCGTTTCTTCCACGTTTTGTTGCACTCGAGGTTTCTTTCAGTCCTTACGCCGGTATTTGTCTTGTCCAATTCAGGCAGTAATGTATTTTTTATTAATTCAGGAGAAAGGCTGAGATTCATCTCCCACTGGAAGGAGCAGCTGGAATCCACGTTGGGGAGCTTAGTACAAGCGCAGCGTGGCGGGGCGGGATGTTTTCCTCACTCCCGGGAGCAGCCTTGCAGCAGGGAGGTGGCTTGATAACCTCGTGGCCACGGCGCAGGGGACAGTGCGGCGTGCGAGCTCCCTGGGGATGCAGAGCGCGGGCGGGCACGTCCCCCTGCACTGCCCAGCGAAACGCAGGCGTGTCCTGCGGCAGGGACACGTGTGCCTCCACCTTTGGGGACATGTGAGCGTGCCAGTGCTGTGGGGACAACAGGGTTTTCCCCAGCTACTTGGTGTAGGCGTTGGTGACGCTTATTCCACATCCCTCTGGTTTTGTGTCGGCATTATCTCTGTCCTAGACGCCTCCTGCTCCCCAGAGGTGAGAGCTTTGCAGCCCCCCCAGGGCCAACGTACCTGCAAGGGTCTGGCCTGACGCATCTCCCTGAAATTCGGGAAGGAATTTATGGCAAATCCAGGAATTATTTCTGAAGGTGTAAAGGCAGGGCTGCTCTCTGCTTGTGTTTCCTCCAGGCTGGATCTCTCCCAGTGGCGGTGTGGGTAAGGAAGGGATGGTGAGCTGGCCGTGAGGGACATTCTAAAGGGGACCCAGGAGGTAACTGTCAGTTGAGAACTGGAATTGAGCGTTTTCTGCAGCGCTCGTGAAGCTGTGGTTCCCGCGACAGGTTGCGAGCCTGACTCCCAGCCACAGGTGCCGCGGTGGGAGGGCTGGGCTCCACGCCAGATCCGTTGGCTCACCAGCCGGTCGGCAGGGCTCGGCGGTGGGATGGGAACCTCTCCTGCTCGGTGAGCTGGAAGGATGAGCTCGTGGCTGAGGTCCTCTGCAGCTCGGTGAAGCTGCTGGAGGTTGTGGTTGTTCTCATGCGACCCAGGAGGAGAGGAAGAGCTGTGCTGTGGGCGCTGAAGCCTGTGTGATTTGGGGGGAAAATGTCAGAAGTGCAGCATCGCCGAGGGGCAGCACCACGCCTTTAGCATCAGGGAAAGGCTGAACCCCTTTTATTTCTCGTGCCAGCCCCGTGGGGCACCAGCCTGTGTGGTTGGGATCTGGGGTGGCTCCGTGTCCCATCTCTACACGTTTTGTCATGAGGTGTGACAAACCTGGCAACGAGACCCTGCAGCCTGACGAGCTTCTTCAATAGCGCCCTTGTGAAATGCACGCTCTTAGCCAAACCCAGTCCTTACTGGCTCTACTGGGAGCCCAAACTGGTTCAAGCTGAGCTTTTATGAAGCTTACACCTCTCTGCATTTTCAGTGGGACCGAAATGTCCCCGATGCCGGCACTGCCCCAGCGCCTGCGCTGAGCAGCCTGGCTCTCCCGCTTCAGCGAGCAGCCGTGGAGCACGTTCAAAGCTGCGACTCAGGTACTGCTCCGTCGCCAGCTATTTATAGCCGCGTGAGCTTTCAGCATCGCCGTGGGCTGAGAATAACTCACTGATGAGACACTTCTCAAAATCACACGTCCGTTGCCCATGCGCAGCGTCGTCGTCTCAGGCTTCCCGCATGTCGGTGTAGGGTATGTCTTGGTCCTGTGCCAGCCCCAATTGACACGAAAAGGAGTTTACCTTGGCATTTTTTGGAACCTGGGGGGGTCAGCTGGTTTGTTGTGCGTGGCTCCATCCTCGTCAGGACGCTATAAGCCTTTTGCAGGGGTCCTGGTGAGGACCTCGTCACGTGTGGGCACAGTATGGGCTCCATAAAATGTGGAGAGCAGCCCTTCCCTTCCATAGTCTGGTGGGATGTGGGTGCTGCAGGGAGGGATGCGCTCGGGGAGCGAAGCGAAGGAACCTGCTATTCGGGCTGGGACCTGCGATGTTGAAACTCATCTCTCTAACGAACCCCTCAGGCGGGAAGTGTTAGATGCTGTTGGGGTGTTTCCAGTTCACTTTGTCTCTGAGTTGGCATTATATTTCCAAGCTGATGCAAACAAGTGGAAGGATAGATAGTGGCTAATTCGCATCGATTGCTGCGGCGCGGGAGCTCCCCGAGGTGAGCCAGGCCTGGCAGAAAACACGCTGCGGGCCATTCAGTGGGACGAGCGCATCCCTCCCCAGCCGGTTCCCGGTGTGGTGCCACAGGGAACGTGCTGTCAGCCTTGCAGGCGCCTGCTCCCACATCCCGAGGCTTTTCCCAGCCTCAGTGGCTCAGAAGCTGGAGAAGGCACTGGAGAAGGCTTTGCTGGGATGAGGACGGTGTCACGAACAAGCCTGCCAGCAGCAGAGCTGGGCAAGGCGGGGGCGTTTTGGCAGGCTCTGAGGTGGCAGTGCTGCTTTTGCAGGAGTGGGGACAAGCGAGTCCCCTGCCATGTTAAAATTGGGAGGAAAGGGAGTTGGCAGATGGTGGCTGGGACCTGGGACAGTCTGACTCTGCCAGGGCAGGACTGACGCAGGGCCAAGGGCGCTGCAGCTGCCCCGAGCACAGGACCAGTGGCCACCTGGCCACGGCTGTTTGCAGCCACCTTGCCTTTAGCCTCTTGACTTCCACTGCACCAAGGGAGTGATGAGGAGGCAGCTCCGAGCTCCCAATGCGTGGAGCAAAAGCAAGGGAAATAATGAAGTTGAGCTTCCTCCCCATTCCAGCAGGGAAGGCGGACGGATAGCGTCCTGGAAACGTCACTGCTGTGAGCCTGGAGAGGCGTGTGCCGATTCCCAAGGAGTCGGCCTCGTGCTGCAGCTGGACTTCGCTGGGCTTGATGCGACCGCAGAGCAAAAGGTGGGAGTGACTGGAATCCCGCTGTGTTGGCGGGGTCTGGGGAAGGCTGCTGGAGTCAAGCAGTGGTGGGGAGTCAATGGGGACAGCCCGTGGGCTTTTCTCTGGTGCTGCTCCAGCCACCAGGCACTGTGGAAGATGGCTGCCCTGCGCTCCTGCACCTCCCACAGACCCCGGGTTCACTTGGAAACACAACAAAAACCTTTCCAGGGAACTGGAGTCACCTTGGGCAGGTTGTGTGTTGCACCTTGAGCCTGTTACGACAGGACAAGGGTTAACAGTTTTAAGCTAAAAGAGGGTAGATTCAGACTGGATACGAGGACGGCATTTTTTACGATGAGTGTGGTGAGACACTGGCCCAGGTTGCCCAGAGAGGTGGTAGATGCCCCAAGCTTGTAAGTATCCGAGGCCAGGTTGGACGGCGCTCTGGGCATCTTCTTTGAAGGTGTCCCTGCTCATTGCAGGGGTTTGGACTAGGTGGCCTTTAAAGGTCACCTCCATCCCAAACCGTTCTGTGATTCTATGGGAAGGGGTTCTGGGAGCAGAGGTGCCAGTGTGCGAGGGACCTGTTGGCTCCTGGTAGTCGTGGTTTCTCTCCCAGATAAGATGCACGTAGACTCGGTGCGGGGTTAAAATCCTGCTCAGCCTGGAGAATGTGTGTGATCACCGGCCAAGGGGAAACACCACATTTGCCTGACTCCCAGCCGAAGACCTGAGTTTTTTTTTGCCTGAGGCTATACATAGCTGGGGGCTCACAGATCATCAGCACTGTTTTCTTTTAGCAAATTCCAGTTTGATGGCTCACCCCGGCTTGATTTGAGGCTGGATATATCACTGTCTGGCCCTCCTGTCTCCTACTGTCAAGTGGTTAAATGCGCCCAAAAAGCTGGCTGCATCCTGACCCCGTGGGGAAAAGCAGGAGCCAGAATAAAGCCCGCACCTCCTGCTCCTGGTCCTGCCCACGTGGTGTCTTGCCTTTCTTCCCAGGACTTTGCTCTGGGAGCCGTTACAGCCTGACAGAACTACAGCAGTGCTGCGGCTGTTCGGTTTTACCTTGGAGACCAGAATGTCCCCCAGCGGTTTCAGGGGTGCGGGAGGGACAGAGTTGGTGTCCCTTGATGCTCAGGCTGAGCGCAGCAGCCGTTTGGGGACCAATCTGCCAGCAGACCAAGACCCTCCTTCCTTACAGGAACTTCTGGAAGAGGGCAGATGCTTAGGCATCAGCACCTTCAGCCATCTCATTTTCATTTCCCTCAACCCTTTTAGCTGTGCTTTCGCTGCACCGTGCCAAACGGTGTCCCGGTGCTGCTGGAGCACTAATATCCATCATCTGGCCACGGTCTGTAGAGCACTCAGAAATTTTGTGCTATTTTCAGTTAGTTTTCCAAGTTGAGCTTATTGGCTCATGGGCATCTGCTCCCAGATGGAGAACATGTGGCTGGTTCCTGCAAGGGGAGGGGAACGGCCCCTGCTCATAAAGCAGCATGGGGGATGAGGGAGGGAATCTCTTCCTGGAGCCTGCGAGACGCTTTCAGGGCTGCGCGTAGCAGGGCCTGGAGGTTGGGATTTTAAAGCTGCTCCAAAACCCCTCTGCCAGCAGAATTTGCGTGGCAGCAGTGCTTGTGGTGGGAGGTCGCCTCTCCTCAGACAGCTTATTAGTGGTGGGGAAAGTACAGTAACCTGGGGGCAGGATTAAATCTCATCTCAGCTGCTGTTTGCACTGCTGTGTGCTTCCTGGCCCCGCTTACTTTGGAAAGCGAACGGCAGGTAATAAATTTTCTGGGATGATTTCCTCGGCAAATAGTCACTGTGCTAAAACCGGTGAAACTCTTGGGGTTCCTGAAAATCCCCCTGCCTTGACCAGGCTGCGTGAGCCACTTGCAGAACGTAAGGGCGCGCAAGGAGGAGGCGAACCCAGAGTTTTGCTTCAAAAGTAAATTTGCAACACAGCTTTTCCAGCATCACATTCCCAAGCGGAGCGTGTTAACGTGTCCAATGCTGCCGGCCCTGCTTTCCAAACCCAGCCGCTCCACGCCGCAGCAGTGACCAGCGGGGCGAAGCCGTCTTCCCTTTGCTTGTCGCTGCGTTTCAGGGGGGCAGAGGTGCCGATTTGTTTTGTTGCTGAGATTCTAGTTCACTTTGTGGGAATAAAGCAAATTTTGTTTGCTGAGATTCTCTGTAGCTTCAAAGGCAAATCAAATCTGGGTTGCCAGCTTCTTTTTGTATTGCAAGAGATGCCTGTTTTCCATCCCAAACCATCCATGTTTTGCAGCTCAATAGCACATCCTAGACAATGGCTTTAGAAATCAGACGCCTGCAGTTTGGACCCACAGTGCTGAGGCAACGCCAGGCGGTGCGCGGGGTGCCAGAATTTGTGCACATGGGGAGAGAGAAGGAGGAGGAAGAAAAACTTGCTCCGATGGGATGTTTCCAAGGAGATCATGGTAATGATCTTCCATTTCCATATAGCTTTTCAGCCCCTCGCAGAGTGTTCTCGCTTGTAAGCAGGCGTTACACGCGGCCTGTGCAGAGGATGCAGCAGTTCTCCTTAAAAATGCACATTGTCACGAGGAAGCTCCGGCGCTGCCGAGTGGGATCAGCCTGGGGTGGGAGCGACCCCTGGAACTGCCGGGACACTCGGGGATGCAGGATGTCCCTGTCCCTTTGGTAGCACCCCGTGTTTGGTATCTGCAGCCACTGGACACAGCATACCTGTGTAGGAAGCGACCTTGCTGCTGAGTGACGGTGCATGCTCAATCCTTCCCCAAATCGGTGTCATGTGTAGGACGTGCCTCACGTCAACCAACATCCAGCTCGGAGCTGCACCGTAGCTGGATGCGCTCCGGCACTTGGCTTGTTGGAGCGAGAGCACTGTTACGAGCTGGTCAGGTCTCTGCAAGCTCAGCTGGGAGCAGCAGCCGGGGTTTATGGTCAGTGCCAGAGCACGCTGTGTCCCACGCTGACACGCAGGGTGGTTTTCCTGACTCATCCATCCCTTTTCTCCCCCCCGGTTGAGAGCTGAGTTGGCCCAAAGAGGATTGCAGGGCTGTGTGGAGGGTCAGCGAGGCCGTATCCGCTGCTGGGGTTGTGCGCAAGGTTGGGTAATACGTGATATTCCCTCGTCCTCCTGAGCGCCTCTCACTTTCCAGGAGGAGGAAGGCCAGTCTGGAGCTCTGCTTCTCCCCTGCGTGGAGATGGGTTTGCAAAAGCCACAGTTTCTTCCGCTTTTTTTTTTTTTTTCTTCCCTCTTTTCCTGCTCCGGAATTTTTCCCTGGCCTGATGAATTTTTAAACAAAAACATGGTGAGGAGAGAACAGGAGTGAGGGGGGGGAAAACCCAGGAGAGAACATGGCGGGGGGGAAAAAAAATCCGTTTTCAAAACCGGAGTGATTTTGAGTGGAAGTGAAAGTTCAGGGTGTGTTTTTAATTTTAAAATCGCAACCAACTTCAAGTCCCTTTATCGACAGGAGAAAATACATTTCCTAATTGCTCTTTTTAATAACCCCCGGTTTTACAAGTGGGAGCTGTTGGTTGAAAAAGGCCGTGGAGATACGGAATTACGGGCAACTGCGGTGCCCTTTGACTCCTCCCGCGCTGTGACGAGGGTCCGTGCTCCCCGGAGGTGGGGGGGCTGAGGCTGGGGACGGACAGACACACAGACTTCCCTGCAGATGCCACCCTGTCTCCAGCTGGTTGTCTGTGCGTGGGGGACGCAGGGTGGGTCACCAGTGCGCAGCAGGCGGTACTGCACGAGGGCAGATGTGGCCAGAGGTGGCTGCAGGGTTGGGGACGCGGTTGCACGGCAGCTTGGGGCACGGCACCGAGCAGGGGCAGGGCTTTGGCGGCAGCAGGACAGGATTCAGCCCAAATCCCAGCCCTCCCACTCTTTGCCCTCCAGCTGGAGGAGCGGCTGCTGAAAAGGTGAAGGAGGCAAGAGGCAGCACGGGGATGGAGAGGGGAGGTGGAGGCGAGGGAGCTGCCTCGCACGGCGGAGCGTCACCAGGAAGCCTAAAATCTCATCACCGGGAGGGTTTGTCCTGCTCCGTAAGCCGGTGCTGCTGCCAGCACCCCCTGTACTTCCAAAGTTATCTGGAGAGTCTGAAGTGATGTAGCCGTGAGATACTGTGGACACCTTTCTGTGCCGCGCTTTGTCCCCTGCAGAAATTGTCCTCCGTTGTGTGTGTCCCAGCGATGCTGAGACCCCCCCGCCTTGGAGATGGGCTCCCCGTGCTGCTCTCGCTGGGGTCCTGCTGGTTTCTCACGGCTCAGCTTGGCGGGTAGATGGAGCGGTGTTAAAAAAACCAGCTTAAACCCATCGCCTTTAAATTTTGCAGAGCGGAGAGATCTTCTAGCAGATCTCATTGTATTTCATACTGGAGCAGAAAAAGCAACATTTTATGGTAATTTTTTCAATGACTTTCCAATTTTATTTTTTTTCTTGGTAAACTGTCTGCAATCACTTACAGTATTCCTGAAGGGATTAATTACTCGCTGGAGCTCATTGTGTGTATTTCATATTCAGAACTGTTGGACGCGGTGCCTGGCTTGGATCGAGCGAGGGGGTCACATGGCGTTTCTTTTTTTTTTTTTTTTTCATCCTTTTTCCCCTGTTCTGTTTTATCTGTCAGGCTCCTGGTGTGAGCGCTCCCAGTCGCCGATTCGGTGGTCGCGGGGTCAGTACGCCACACGTGATCACAACTGACTTCCCGGCTCCGCGTTCCTTTGTCAGGAGGAAGCGCAGCCAGAAGACGACAAATCGCTTCCTTGTTTGAGGCACTTTTGGCTGATGCTTTTCCCCCAAGCTGTAGTATTGGCTCAGCTTTTCCTGCAGCGGTCGTGGCTCTGGGCTGTGCATCATCAGTGCTTGGACAGGCCCCCGCAGCAAATTTGGGGAGAGGAGCTTAAAGCACATTGCAGCGCCGCTTCCCACGGTGGAGCGGGCTGGTCCGGCGCAGGCAGCCGTTGTGCGGAGGTGGGATGTCTCAGCGGGTGTTACGGTTTGAGAAAACCCATAACCATTTATTGTCGCTTAGACAGTTATTCTCTCGCCCCATGACCCCACCCCACCCAGGAAGGGGAAATCGGGAAGAAAACAAGAAAACCCAGGGGTTGAAAGATAAACAGATTTAATAGGATAGAACTGGATAATTAACAGTACTCACACAAAGGAACCCATATTGATCCCAATACCCGTATATACTGTACAAGGATTATACTCAGCCAACTCTATCAGTCAGAAGCCGTGTGCTCCCAGCAGGGGACAGGGAATGTCGGACACTGGGAGCGCTACAGCTTCAGGAAGAAGGGAAGGGCTCAGGGATCCGGCACTGGGGCAAGAAGTCCTCTGGATCACCACCATCGAGGGGGAGCCAGCAAGGGAAAAAAATCCCCCACCTTGCAGCAGACTTTCTAATTTCTATTGAATGTGACATTCATGGTATGAAATAACCCTGTTGGCAGCTTGGGGCAAGTGCCCGAGTCTCGCTTCTCCTCACCCTCCACCTGGTGAGCTCAAAAACACCGAGACCTTGAAACCCCCCCGACCGTGGCTGGCTGTACAGTGAATATCTTCACTAATTCAGACACCAGAGTCTGACACAAATACAGCTTTCCCAGCATTAGAAAAGAAATTAGTCCTGTGTCGCCCACACCAGGACAGGGGGGATAACTCCCAGCTGCAAAGCTGCTGGAGACCCCACCGCGCTGTCCTGGGAGGGTCGTGTCCCCAGGGGGGTGCTGCCTGTGGGACAGCCGTGCACTTGGCACTGTGGCGGCGCAGGGAACAGCATTGTCTCCATCTCAGCAGGGGGGATCCCAAACTGCCCAAGCCGGGACATGTAACTGGATGTGCTGTCGGCGTGCTTAAACGGTTCCTGCAGCACGTGGGCGACAGGGGCTCCCCTTCAAGCCCCCGCGCGGCGTCCAGCGGCCGCTCTCCTGTTTAATATCGGAGTGAGCCGATGTGCCCAGGGGCTCATGGCCACTGTCACCGCACGTCACTCAGCCCTTGCTCTTGGTGGGTGCGTGGCGAGGGCAGCAGCAGGAGCTGGCACACAGTGGGTAGCTGGGATGCTCCACTGAAAACCCCTCCTGTCGGTGCCAATGCCTTTTGCAGAGCGTTTTCCACCCTGCCCGTCCCAGCGCTGCCAAGCCCACAGTAAAACGTGGACTTGTGCGCTGGAGCTGCAGTTCTTTGCACCCAGTGCTGCAGCGTGACAGAGTCCCTCCCCTCGCCAGAACGCGGGGGGCGGACGGGAGGTGAAGAGCCCCCTTCCTCCACGCTGTCCCCCAGCCCCACTGGGGTGCTGTGGGCTCTGGGGCGCCAGGGAGGGGAGCAGGGACTGAGTGGTGGCTCCCACGGCGGTGCCACAGAGCTTTCTGGTCCCGAGCATCCCCTTCCCTCCTGCGGCACACCCAGATTTCCTAAAGGAGACGGGATCTTCCTTCTCTGCACATCACCTTTGGTGGGAAAAGCACAACTGCTGCTCAAGACAATCTTTTCCCAGTGGTGAGGACCCACCGAGGGCACTGTGAGAGGTGGGGCGGGTTGGGAAGCAACCAGAGGATGATGCAGGTCCTGCTGCTGAGAGCACCAAGCCCTCACCCCTGCGCTTCCACCAGGGAACCATCAGGGCTAAGAATAGACAATTTATTTATGTGCATCCCTTTCCCCATGAAGGGTGCTCAAGGCACTGCGCAGCAATTAAAACAAGTTCGTAATAATAGTGCCGGCAGATCAACAGCGCGGACTCCAGAGCTGGTGGAGAGTTTGGCGGTGGGATGGATGGGTGGACGGTGGGAGACAAGGTTGGGGCATCTACCACCTCTCTGGGCAACCTGGGCCAGTGTCTCACCACACTCATCGTAAAAAATGCCGTCCTCGTATCTAGTGTGAATCTACCCTCTTTTAGCTTAAAACTGTTACCCCTTGTCCTGTCGTAACAGGCTCAAGGTGCAACACACGACCTGCCCAAGGTGACTCCAGTTCCCTGGAAAGGTTTTTGTTGTGTTTTCAACAGGGCTGCTGACTTCCCCGGCGGAGACCCAGCACCTCCCCAGCAAGGGGACGCGGGGCAGGGTGAAAGCCTGGCTGTTAGTGCAGCCGCTGTGTTGGATGTGGGGCTGCGGAAGGAGCAGGGTGGAGTGGGCCCAGCGCTGCTCCTGGCTCCGGTGAAGGGAAGGCGTCTTCCCAGGGCAGGTCCGGAGGAGGAGATAAGCGTAAAATGGCAGCGTTCGTGTGGTGGGCAGCGTGCTGCTGGGCAAGGCAGGGCTGCCATGCTCTGCCCTCCCTTATGGCCGCAGGCCATGGGGCAGCGGGCACAGCGGGCAGGAAAGCGGGGTTCAACCTGTGCTAATTTGGGTCAGCCCAGGCTCTTCACTGGGTTACTGGGATGCCTTATCCCACCTTGTATCGGAGGGACATTGAGGTGCTGGAGCGTGTCCAGAGAAGGGCAACGGAGCTGGTGAGGGGTCTGGAGAACAAGTCTCCTGAGGAGCGGCTGAGGGAGTTGGGATTGTTCAGCCTGGAGAAGAGAAGGTTGAGGGGAGACCTTATGGCTCTCTACAACTCCCTGAAAGGAGGTTCTAGCCAGGTGGGGTCAATCTCTTCTCCCAAGGAACAAGCAATAGGACAGGAGGAAATGGCCTCAAGTTGTGCCAGGGGAGGTTTAGGTTGGATATTAGGAAAAACTTCTTTACGGAAAGGGTTCTCAGGCATTGGAACAGGCTGCCCAGGGAGGTGGTGGAATCGCCGTCCCTGGAGGTATTTAAAAGCTGGGCAGATGTGGTGCTGAGGGACATGGGTTAGGGGTGGTTTTGGCATAGGTTGATGGTTGGACTTGATGATCTTGAAGGTCTCTTCCAGCCCAAGTGATTCTGTGATTCTATTCTATGATTCTGTGACCTGTGGACAGGGCCCCCCAACACTGCTGGTTCCTGTTGGCTGCATGGAGGGTCAGGGGGATGAATGCAGGATTTGGGTGCGTTGCTGTCAGAGTCACAGTGTCCCCTTCCAGCAGACCTCCTGCCGCTCGCTGTGAGCTGGTTTGTCTTTGGGAGAGCGTCGCGTGTTTGCTTCAGAATGAACATCTCCCGGGCCGCGTGCCGCTGGTGGGGCAGAGCAGAGGGACCCCGAAACCTGCGATGTGCATGTGGGTCCTGCGCCCCTCCTGGGTTGCTATCGGAGGTGCCGCTACGGTTTTCATGGGGTGAATCTTGCCCTGGTGCCTGGTAGGACCAGCAGCCCCGGGCACCCCGCTGCCCGAGCCGGCGGTGCTCGCCCACCCCACTGCCGGGGGACGGCAGGTGGAGGGACACCCTAAGCCTCGGGGGATGCCGGTGATCGTATGGGCAGCGGACTTGTTTCCGGTGCTCTGCAGGCTGCTGCGCCCGGTGCCAGGGTGAATTTGGCACCTGGCCCTCCTGCGAGGCTGGGGCGGGGGGAGAAGAAAGGCTGAGCCTTCCCCGCTGCCCGCGCCGCAGGCAGGAGATTCAATTACCCCCGTGCTCGCACAATGGCCGTTTATCTCCGGGAGCAAAACCCTGGTAACCGTCAGGGCAGAGCGTGAAAGGCTGATTAGAGGGTGTGCGGGGAAGGGCGCTGGGGTCGCGTGCAGGCACTTCCCTTCCCATTTCCAGGGCTTTCCATGGTAATGGCTCCTATTTTCCTCCGTTGTTAGGACGTCACTCACATGCAGCTCAAACGACATCTGTCAAAACATGTCCCCCCCTCCCCGTCCTCGGGGCTCCCGGGGAAGAGGGATCTGTTGGCCCCGTAATGAGCCTGACATCAATTAATCATCAGCCTTAAAAATTAGCATCGTGGCAGTACACGTTGGAGGGAAACGATTCCCCAGATGGAAGCAAAAATAGCCTGGGTTATCTCCCTCCTCCCGCGGGAGGTGGCAACAATAGATCCACTAACGAGCCTGGAACTCGTTTAAGCTGGGTTCGCTCCTCGGAGCTGGGGGAGCCCGAGGTGCGCTGCCTCCTGCCCTGCCTCATCTCTCGAGGTGCTTTTGGGGGACCACCTCGTGCACTGGCTGATGACCTTCCCTGGGGTCTGGTCCTGCCTCCGGCCGGGCCCTTGTGTGCCAGTGTCCCTGGGCTTTGCAGAGCGCCCAGGATGAGCTCGGAAGCACTGAGCCCCTTCCTGAGGCCGAGGGTTTGGAGGAGAGCAGCACTATAGCGGTCTCGTTCTCCTGGAGATCATCTCCGGGAAGGTGGACCAGGATGAGGATTCAGCCGGTTCCTCAAGGACATGTCCTGCTCTAGGATGGGCTGTCCCTTGCTCCTCTCCAGGGTGGCGGTTCTGGGCAGCGCTGATGCCCGTGGCAGCTTGGTGAGTGCTTTGCCAGCTCTGATATCTCTGATATTCAGGAGCTTGGCAATGGGCTGGAGATCTCCAGAGTCCCCCTGTCCGGGAGGTGATTTGGGCACCTTCCCTGGAGGTTCACGGTGACCTGGTCTTTGTGCCCATTCCATGCTGGGATTTTCCATGCTCAGAGCTGCTCTCCCTCGCTCCCAGGCGAGCTGTAACCCCAGTGGGCAGCTCCACCACCCGTAGTCCCCTGCAACTTTGGTTTCCCAGCCCTGTTGCTCAGCGAGGTGAGGAGCTGCTGCCTTCCTCCAGCGCTGGTCGCGTTTTGGGTCCGTCTCGGTGGCTCTGATAAGCAGCTCAGCACAGAGCAGATCTGCAGGCTGCGGCTGGCGGGGGGGAGCCAGGGAGGACATTTTGCATTCTTGCTGGAGACGCATGAGGGCTCTTCGGCTGATCTGGTGATGGACAGACAGACCAAGTGTCTACCAGGGCCCAGCTGAGGCCGGGGAGAATTGTGTTTGCAACGCATTGCTCCGCACAAAGCTCGCAGTCACAAGGCAAGGGGGACAAAAGGCTCCCTGTTCGCTCCGTCCCAGTGGGTGCAATTCCAACAGTTAAAAAGCAAATGTGAGTTGTTTGTCTCCGTGAATATAAAGCTTCTCCAAGCATGGCCGTATTTTGGCTGGGAATGTGGAGTTTGGCTCTGCTAATGACTGTTCTCCCTGCGAAACGGAGCCAACTCGAGCCAAGAGCTGCCCGGCCAGGCCCTTCCCCGCCGGCCCCAGGACGGGGACACGGGCTGGGGTGGTGACGGGGTCCTGGATCTGATAAACACCCTTTCCCAGGTACCCAGTGGAGAGCAGAGGGGAGGGATGAGCTACTGGTTGTACCCAGGGGTGATCGCCACCTGTGAGCATCCTGCCAGTGCCCGGGATCTTCTCCCATGCCCAAGGGGTTGGATGTCCTCAGCGAAAGGGAGCCCCAGGCACGGCAAACTGCGCTCCCGCGAGTGCGCAGATCTGCTGATTTGGGGCATCTGACTGCGAGTCCAAGGGCTACGATCAGGTGTCTCCGAACCTGAGTTTGGGTGGCTGCCCTGCTGGTGGGAAAGCCTGTGAATCCCCACGGCGTTGGGTTTTCACCCCGGTTTTTATTCCCAGACCAACCGGAGGAGGAAGGGGACGGGTGCACATGGCTGGAGGTGCAATTATACAGGGCAGCGTGATGGTGACGTGCCCGGTCCTGGACAGCCCGGTTGTGCCATGGGAGGGGGACACGCAGTTGTGAAGCCGCTGCGGGACCTGGGGGTGAGTGCGAGTCTGGGGGGAAGGACTGGAGACCATGTGCTGCAGCCAAGCCTGGGTTATGGACACATCCACACCATCTAGGTGGAAGATCCTCAGTAGTAACAGGGCCATTGAGATAGTGCCAGTGCCCAAGGTGGAACAAGCGAGGTGGAACAAGCGCTGGTCTCTGCTTGTGGCTCCCCTGGGAGTGTGTGGCGCTTAACCCCCACGTTCTTGGCAGCCATGCGGTGCTGAGCGCAGCCCACAGGCATCTCCGCCCTTGCCCAAGGGTCTTCCTCCTCCTTGGCTGCTTCTGCATTCACCCCATCCTCCCCTTGGCTCACTCGCCCTCTGGGCCACGGGGGCTTTGGAGAAGGGTTGTGCGCAGCAAGGAGGGTGGTTACGGGAGGAGTGACGTGGCTACGACTGGCCACCAGCCCTGCGCCCTCCATCATGTGGTCGGGTCCCTGCGGGGAACCCAGCTTGGTCCTCCACACGCAATCAGAAATGGGGACAGGATTCCCCCTGCGTCCGCATCCCCCTCCTCTACCAGGCAACGCCTGGAGTGGGGGCTGGCAACGTCCCCAGATGTAGGGCACATCTGGAGGGCATCGAAGCAGTTAAGTGAAGGGCTGATTTGTGCTATAGAAACCCACAGTTCCTTCCTTTGATCCTCTGAATCAGCCCATTGCCTCCTTCTCATAAAGCCCCATTTATCTCTGCTGTTCCCAGTAAGTTTGAAGGCGGTCGTGGCTCGTGGCTCCTCGGCAGCAGTGAGCTCGCCCGGCTTTCTCTTCCGCTGAAGCAGAATCAGGTGAAATCTCTATGGCAACTAGCAGATGACAGCGAGTCTTGTTGCCTTGGAAACGAGGCAAGGAGGAAAAAAAAAAAAAACCACCAAAAAAAAACCCACCCAAAAAGAGCCATCTGGAATTTTGAATTTCCACAATGTCCGACCCGCGTCTGGTGACGCGTGGGGAGCGTGAACCCGCTGCCGCCGGCTGCTCTGGGGCCTCTGAGCCAGGGCCCGTCTGCACCTTCTGCCTTGTCATGCGATGCTTTTTTTGTTTTTTATCCCCCCCTCCCTTTTTTTTTTTTTTTTTTTGCGCAGGGTCTGCAGCATCGCCTTGAACATCTGCTGGTGGCTGCCTGAGAGGTGTCGTGTGCGGAGGAGCATTTGGGGTGCCCGAAATCCCCTGGGTGGGCGCAGATAATGCCACGTTGCCGGCCAGGATGGTGCTGGCACACCCCAATAGTGCTAATCCCTGGGGAAAAACAGCAAACTCCGGGGCTGGGGGGGGGAAACTGAGGCACGGAGCATGGCTGGCCTGGTCCCAATTCTGCAAGAGCCCCAGCTTAGGACAGACCCCAGGTGTAGTGACCGCTGGGGACTCTCTATGTGCCACAGGGCCGTTAACCAGGGAGTTGGTGTCACTGTGCCACCGCTGCCACACGCGCCAGTCTCCGAGGGCTCGGGGCACACCTTGGTGCGTGGATCTGGCCCATCCACCTGCCGCCTGCCATCCCCGTCCTTCCCAAAGCGCGCAGGAGTTTCCTCTGGGTTATTTTTGAGCCCTGCGGTGCTGGGGATGGGGGTGTTGGGATGCTCCCGGCTCCCCTGGCGCTTTGCGGGAGCGGCGTCGGAGGCGGCTGGGGTGCGTGGGGCTGTGCTCAGGAGCGGGGTCTGCCCTGACGGGGGGGATTTGGGGCTCTCCGGGCTCCTCAGTGTCGGGGAGCGGAGGGCAGGGCAAAGGTGGGATGCAGGGGGCGTTGAGCAGCTAGAGGCGTTTGCTGCTGAAAAAGGAGCTGT
The DNA here is from genome assembly GCA_013398295.1 of Chionis minor. Lineage (NCBI taxonomy): Eukaryota > Metazoa > Chordata > Aves > Charadriiformes > Chionidae > Chionis > Chionis minor. Next base: position 21,803 of record VZSF01008836.1, read on the forward strand.
GATTTGGATGCGCAGGTGGGGTGGTTCGGGGCCAAGCGCAGCATCCATTGAAAGAATAACCCGCAAATGGGCTGGAGGCCCGGTCTGGATCTCTCCAGCGGGTTCACTTGGAAACTTGTGTATGGGAGAGACTCAATTAAGTAGATTTATGGCTGCTCTAGCCTGAGAAAGTCTGAATCCCTTTTAAAAGCTTGGCTTGCTGGAGCCAGACGGGGTTCAGGCTCCAGGTCTCTCAGCCCTGCCCTTGTTAGGAGCAGCGATTCGCAAGGCTTAGCAGCAGCGATCACCCCAGAAGTGCTGATTCGGCTGAAGTCCCGGCCTGTCACCGCTGCGCCGCTGCTAATTTTCTGCTCTTGCCTGCTGGACGGGAGCGTACGGCCCCCACGCACCGAGCGGGGCTGCCCCAGTCTGCACTGGCTGCAGCGATGGGAATGATTATGGCAGGCAGGGGAAGGGGCTTCCTTCCATGCTGCAGCCACCTCTGGAGCCTCCTGCAGAGGTTTTGCAGAGGGGTCTGACAAGGTGTGAGTTCGGCTGTGCCGAAGCGGGGTTCCACCACTGCTGCTCCTCTCGCTGTGTCCCCGCAGGGCTGGTGCTCCTTGGGAGGCTTGAACCGTGCGTGGTGCACGCTGTCGCCACGGCGCTGCCCCCGCTTTTGCTGCGTGGCCTTTCCTACCTCCGCTGAGGGCGAGCGCAGGACGTGCTGGGCTGCGTCCAGTCTCCTCCCCACCGCCTGCACCGGGCTACGTGCGGGGCGGCAGCGAGCAGGGAGCGCTGCCTGCGCTGGCTGGGGCAGGGACAGGGACAGGGACCTCTCCTCAGGCATCTGCGGCATCTGCACGTCCCCCATCCCTGTTGGTCAGCAGGAGGCTGTGAGGGAGCCACATCCCCAGGGAGCAGTGCCTGCGGGGACTGCTGCCTTCACCCAGGGGATGGTGGCCACGCTTTTCCCTGCTGGTCGGCCCAGGGTGCTTCACAGGCGCTGGTCAACTGTCTGGGTACCCAGGTACAGTGTTACCAGGGTGCTGGTGGCACAGGGTTCCCAACTCTGTCCCTGCCCCTCCGGGAGCAGCACCCGCTCTGACACTGCCGCAGGAGACACGAGGTTGGCAGCTTAGCCCTCAGCTCACACCAAGAAGCCCCTAGCAATTAAAGCAATTAAACGACAGTGAGTGTTAACGAACCCGTTGCCTTCTGATGGGTTGGGACAGGAGGTTTGCAGGAAAGGGTGAGATCTGGGGTGCTGGGTGGGGATGGACGTGTGCTGCCCAGCCGGGGTGCCCTGGGACATCTCATGAGAGAGAAGGGTGGTCTTGAGGGGGTCCCAGTACATCCTGGGGGGAGCACGCCGGGATTGCAGGGATGGGGCTGGGCCAGAAAATGATGGGAGCAAACACTGAGGACCTGGCAGTCGCCCCACAGAGCCCCATTAGCCATCTCTGCTGCTCGTTTACCTGTTTGGTAGCTGTTGCGAGGGGAGGAAGAGAATGAATAAGCCAGAGGGAGAAGGATTGCAGGGCCTGACCATCCCCCTGCCCAGCCGTCGGGGAGCGCGAATCAGAGCTGGATGTAAGAAATGCAAGATAAAGCCATTTCATTCCATACGGAAAGATTCCGCTGTCAGTGCGCCAAGACACCAGTAAGCGAATCGCAGGCTGCGGGGTGCAAGCTGGGATCCCACAGGGCTCGGTGAGGTTCGCTCCGGGCTTGGGGTCTCGGGTCTCCCCTCGGGCTGGCTCTGGGTACCGGAGCAGAGAGTTTGCAAGGAAAAGACCAGCAAAACGACGCCTGGACCGATCCATTCATAAATGCAGCTGGGAGCATGGGCTGAGGCAGCACGGTGGGAGAAGAGTTTATCTGTGCGAGGATTTGTGGAGCTGGGGAGCTCGGCTGGGATGGAGGAGTCTCACGGCCCCGGGAGGATGGTTTTTATTGCAGAGTTTATTAATGTATTTTTCAATGTGCTGGAAGGAATTGAGCAACCAGTTAAAAATGTTTCACGGCCTGGGGAAATTCGTTGCAGCTACTGTGTGCTAGGAGACCACCGTCATGACTCAGAAACGCCACGAGGCCTTTTACAGCAAATTCCTGCTTGCCATTAAAATCTTCACTGGGTCACCAGGAGCCCTTTCAGAGTCCGGTCTTCTGAAATGAGCCTGGATGGGTCATGGGCGGCAGGAAAACGTGCGTGCGAGTGCCACGCTCACGCCGAGCATACGAAGGCAGGCACAGACGGTACATCTGTGCGTGCCCAGCACGCTCATGTGGGTGTTGGTGTCAGCTGCCACATCCTGGTGCCGCACACGTACATGTGGGCATGTGTGCAAGGTCACAGGCACATGCACATACACACACACGCACCCCTTTCTGCAGGCCGGGAGGGTTTTCCTGCCATGTGGCCCACACATGAACATAGGCATGATGCAAATGAGCGCTTGGGCAGCGCGCGCGCGCGCGCACACACACACACACACGCGGAGATTTCTGTGCCAAGGCACATGGGGCACACGTGTCCCATGGACGCAGCTCTGCCTGGCCCCAGCGGGAGCTGTTGGCCACATGCTCCTTTGAAATGAGCTGTCACGAGCCGTTCGGAGTTGATGATTTCCTCATTCCTTGACGTACTTGGCCACGTCGGCAGCGCCCCGTTGTGCAGGCAGAGGAGCTGCCACTATTCCCTCTTGGAGGTGATGGGAAGGGCTGGATGCGAGCGCAACTTGGAGCTGCCCGGTCTCCTCCGAGCCTGGCTCTGCGGTGCCTGGCACAGTCACCCCGGCAGCACGCAGTGCCTTGCCCTGAGCCAGCCCTTCGCACCACAGCTCTCTCCTTCTTCCTCCTCCTCTTTCTCCTCCGCTGCTTCCCGCCCCGCATCCCGCCTCGCTGATGCTCCCCTTGGCGATGGTGCCTGCTGCTTCCCTGGCCGTGCAGGGCGGGAGACGAGGGCGACGGGGAGCCTGTGAGCTGGGCATCCGCCACGCTGGATTCCGGCACCGGAATCCGCCATGGTGCGTGTAGTCTGCAGCGCTGCTGGGTGTTTAACAGGGTGGCCCTGGGGGAGAGTGTGTGCAGAAGATGGGATGCTCGGGGGTGGGCTGGGGCTTCCTGCTTTTCCCTGTGTGCGAAGTGGAGGCGTATGGTGTTCGGTGCCGTTGGCGAGAGGGCTGGGAGCGCTCAGTTAGAAAAGGAGCAGCGCTGGGGGCCGGGGGGGGGACAGGAGAGCTGCCCGAGCGCGGCTGCAGGCAGGGACAGGGCAGCGCTGGCAGGGGCAGGTCAGACCCACCTGGTGGCCTCCCTGCACAGGGCTTGGGGACAGGGGCTGTGTCTTGGGGCTGCCCTCCTCTAGCTGGGCCAGGGTAGCACAGAGCCGGAGCCGGCACCCCCTTCCCTCCATGGCAGCGGGACGGAGGCGGCGAGAGCAGTGGGGAGCCGCGAGCGGGGCTGCAAACCAGCCTGGAGCTGGGGTGGAGGGGACGGCTGGTCCCTGAGCCTGCAGCCCCGGGGAGCACTGAGGGACACGTCCCAGCCGTTGCTGCTGGGGAAATGAGCCCGGTCGAGGCAGAGTGTCCGACTGACCCTGCTGCGGCACGGGCTGAGCTGTCCCTGCTGCTCCCCACTCCAGCAGCTGGAAACATCTGGCTGCGGGAAGCTTGCTAAATCGATGCGGGGAGGAATCCAGCGCTCTCCTGCTGTTCCCACACTCCAGCCTCTCCCAGCGGCTCCGGTTTCGGCTCAGCTCTGGCACGCTGTGGCTCAGCCAGCCCTGAGACAGCCCCCCGGCCCCTTGCTGTGCCTGGAAAACGGATTGTGGGGGGCCCGGTGTCACTGCCCCGGCCCAGCACAGGGGGGACAGGCAGTGGCACTACATTGCTGACAGTGCTGCAGTCGGTGGGATGTGTGCCAGAGGTGGGCAAGCAGCTCCTCGAGTCCCAGTTTGGCCCTTTCCCAGCTGAGAGCTGCTGCTTTTCCTGGGGCATCTCCAGCGGTTAGAGAGACCTGGAGTGTCACACAAATCCTCGGGGCCAGGCCAGCAAACTGTGCCAGGCAGGGACGGCCGCCGGTGCTGCAGGTGAAGCTGGGGATGGGGGTCAGTTCCATTGCCCTGAAACGCTGGGGCTGAAGCACCCTCCAGCGCTCCGCTGGGCACCCAAGCCCGTGGATGCACCTCGGGTGCCCCTGGGGTCCTCGCTGTGGGGGGTCTCCCAGGCAGCAGCAGGGCCGCAGGGGCACACGTGTGCCAGCCCCTCTGTCGGGGCGGCTGGGGACACAGCCAGTGCTCTCCCTGGCCCCACTGCTCCTTCGGGATGGGGCTGTAGCAGCGGCACTGGGAGAGGAGGCAACGCCAGCCCCAAACGCTGGCTTTGTGCCTGCGGGAACGGCTACGGGTGGCCACGGGGGAGGCAGCCAGGGTGTTTTTGGGAGGGACACGTATCTGGGAGGAGCACACTGCTGAGCTGGCAGAGGGGTGGGAGCTCCTGTAAGCACCAGGGGACAATGGTGGCTCTTCCGTCCCATCCTGCTCCGTCCCACCCCAGCCCACAGGGACACGGCACTGCTGGGGTGTGCATGTGCCACCTCTCCAGCTATGGGAGCTGGGCTGAGGGTGGACACCACACACCAGTCATGGCCAAGGGTGGAGGAGCTGAGGGTGCCGAGTCCTTCCCTGCACGGACCCACCTAGGCACACTGACGGGTGTGTTATTGCTCTTCCCTAAGGTTTGGTTGTGCCTCCCCTCCAAAACCTTCCATTCCCCTGCAGACTGCATGCGTGGCAGCGGCGCGCTTGGCCTCGGGTTTCTGCCCGGCCATTTCAAGACTAAAAAATCCAACTTCCTAGGCAGCCTGAGCGCAGGACCATGAGGTGCCCCTTGATCTGCCAACACGGCCGTTTCTGCCTGCGCCACCAGAGGGACATAGAATCTCCTTGTCCTCAGCTGCAGAGCAGAGCGGGCGCCAGCCTCCGGCACCAATGGCCCCTCGAGTCTCCTGTGTGTCCCAGCTTGGTGTGTGCAGCCCCCTCTGCTCCCTCCTTCCATCCCTCTGCCCTCGCTGCCTGCAATCCCCATCCTCATCCCTGCTCCCTGGCCCATCCACAATCCTACTGGAGCTCTGGAGCACTGGTCGGAGGGTCTGGGGCAGACACTCCTTGATCATAGAATCACAGAATCACTTGGGTTGGAAGAGACCTTCAAGATCATCGAGTCCAACCATAAACTTATGCCAAAACCACCCCTAACCCATGTCCCTCAGCACCACGTCTGCCTGTCTTTTAAATACCTCCAGGGACGGCGATTCCACCGCCTCCCTGGGATGGCACGATGCCTTTGATTAACTCCTCCACCATGCATAGACCACAATGAAGATTTAATAACGAGTTTGTGACATGCCTCCTTCTTCTGGGAGCTGGACCAGGGCAGTCGGACACATGCGGGGCTGGGTGTCCTCCTTTGCAGTGGCGGGTGCTGGCTGTGTTGGGTGCTCTGTGGGCTCTCCAGCCCGCTTACTCTCATCTGCAACTGCCTTTAACCTGCTTGATTTAACCTGTCTCATCGGGGCTGTTACCACACGTCACCACCTTCCAGGGTCATGCGTAAATCTGCGCTGCTTCACTGGTTTGAGGTGCTCACGCTCCTCTCCGGTGAGGGAGCAGAGCCTGGGGACGGGGCAGCATCACCCATGGGTGCTGCCTGCGGCGTGTCCAGTGGCGCGGTTGGTGCGTGATGGGGACGGTGGGACGAGAGCCCTGCTCGTGCGCCAGGCGCGTGGCTGTGCCGTCGTGGGGATCCTGCCGGCGTGTGTGCTGGCGGTGTCTCCCCCTGGGTCCCTGCATCGCTGCAGCTTACACGGTGCCGTTGCAAATCCCGAAGCGCTGGTTGCCACGTTACATTAGGAGGAGCCGCATCCAGCATCCCTGGCGCCCGCTGTCACTGCAGTTCGATGGCAGGCTGGGGCTGAAAGGCTTGAAATCAGGGATCAAAGCTGCGGTGGCACGGCTGTTAGCCGCCGGGGATGCACACGAGCAGGTCAGGGGCACGCGGGTTGGAACCGTGGCCCCGAGCCCAGCGGCGCTGCCAGGGCTGTGCCAGGAGTGACCCCCCCCGCCGTGTGTGTGAGTGCATGCACACATGTGTACACGTGTGTGTGTGAGTGTCTCTGGGGGTGTGTGTGTGCATGAACTTGTGTGTGCGTGTGTGTGTTTGCAGATGTGTGTGCACATGCGTGTGGGTGTGCGTGCGTGTGTGTGTGTGTGCACAAGTGGTTGTAGTGCAGGTACGTGTGTGTGCACACGTGCAGGTTGGGGGGAGCATGTCCGTGTAGGCGTGTGCACACCTGTGCTGTGGGTGTGCGGACCTGGAGGAGTCCCGGGGCAGCAGGAACTGGGGGGTTTCCAGCTCTGGGCTGTGCCCGTGGGGAACTCAGTCCCACGGCTGCTCCAGTCCCCAGCAGAAGCAGCGGGAGGCGGGATGGGGCTTGGCTTGCAGCGCTCCCCGACACCTCCCCGACTCCTGCCGGCTGCGTGCTGAGCGGTGCTGCTGCAGCGCCCTGACACACGGGAGGTTTGGGGATATTCTTCCAGGACGGCTGCTCCTGCGTGGCCCGGTGGAGCAGGGTGACAGTGCTTTGGGGTCGACTGACCAGAGGTGGCCTCTTGTCACCTGCCTTGGTCCTGTGGCCCCACTTGATTCTCCCCAGCTCATCCTTTCTGGACCCATCCGCTTCCCAGCCCAGGCGCCCTTGGGAGGGACATTTTGTGGTGGTGCAGCTCCAGCCTGGTGCCAGCCCTGCCGTGTCCCCTCCCAGCGGGCAGAGCGAGGGCTGGGGGACACAGCCAGGAGCAGAGGGGTGTGGGAAGGGGTTGTGGGGCACAGCCGTGGGCAGAGGGGTGTGGGAAGGGGTTGGGGGGCACAGCCGTGGGCCGAGGGGCGCGGGAGCCATTCATCTCTTTAAAGTTGCCACCTTGTCTCTCCGCAGACCCCGAGTCCCAGAGGAAGAGGACAGTGCAGAATGTGCTGGACCTTCGGCAGAACCTGGAGGAGACCATGTCTAGCCTGAGGGGCTCTCAGGTGTCTCACAGGTGAGACCCCGCCACCGGACCCCCACGGCCCCTTCCCCATAACCAGCATCCTTCCTGGGGCAGCTTGAAAGCGGCTCTGCTCCGAGTGAGGACCATGTGGGTGGGAGGGAGCCGACTGTGCCCTGTAGACTGGGGACCTTGTGCATGGGGACTTGGAGAGCTGCCCCCAAATCTGTGGGTGTCGTGCGTGGGGCTGCGGCAGAGCCCCGTCCCTGGCAGTGGTCCGAGCCCGACGCTGCCTCACGTGCTCTGGGACAGTGGGGGTGGGTGGTGGTGGCACAAAGGGGAGCTGGTTGCCCCCAGACCCCAGGCAGGGGGTGAGGTCTGTTCCTGGTGGTTGGGTGTCCCCGTATGGACAACCAGAAGTGAAGGTACCCCCTGCGCTTGTCCAGGTTTGGACCACAGGCTCCATCCTGATCCGTGACTCGGTTTCTCTACGTAGAGGTGATGATGGAGAGACCCTCAGACGGAGCTGACCAAATGCCTGGCAGCCCACGGGCAGAGGTGGAATACCCTGCCCAGACCGGGGCTGGCAGCACCCCAGGGTTGCAATTGGGACCATGGGGACGGCGGGGCTGGGGACAGGGTGATGGCTGGGCAGGGGACCAGAGCAGAGTGTCCCCCTGTGTTCAGAGGTCTCTGCCACATGCCTGGGACTACCTGTGCCCCCCTGGGTCTCTCACCTGAGCGCGCCGCAGGGTTACTGCTCTGCTCTGGATGTGCTCGGGGGCTGCACGGCAGCTCCAGCCTCCTGCCTGGGTCCCTGTCGGGGCTGGGGGCAGCGGGTGGGGAGGGGGCATCTCCCCAGGGTGCCCTCCCAGCTCCCACCCCGCCAGGGCAGCCGCCTTAGGAAGCCTGGGCTTTTCAGAGAGGCTCTGTGGGGTGGCAGCAAGTTGGGAAAGCCGAGGATGCGGCGAACCTCCTTCGCCTGGTGTTTGTTGCCACCTCGCGGTCTCCCGCAATCCTCATGTTTGTGCTGGAAGGAGCAAAAAGCAGCAGCTTCCTCCCCACCTCGTCACCCACCACCACTCGTCATTGCAGACCTTCCCCGTGTCACTCCTTGATCAGCTTCATCCAGGATAAAGCAGCCCGCTCAATTTAGCTCTTCTTGACCCAGAAGCTTGTCTAGATCTTGCTTGTCCTTGCTGCACTTTCTGGATCTTTTCAGAGCCTGCGGGCAGTGGGATTTGCATGGGGCCAAAATTATATTCCCCGAGCTGGTGATTTCCTGGAATTATCCATTCCAGCTCTGCCACCCTTTTGCCCAGCACAGGAGCTGGTGCGCAGCCTGGTGCCGCTCGTGCCGCCAGGGCTGCATTGTGTTCTCTTTGCGTTCGCTTCGCGTTTGCTCCGCTTTCGCTTTGCGTTCATCCCTGTCAAACTTCCCCCGCCACCTTCTCACGCCAGCGCTCAGCTCCTTTGCAAATCCTCCATCTTGGGGAAGTAGGGTGAGGCTATTAAGGGCGATAAAATGAGCATCGCTGGTGGGTTTTGACTCTTTGCTATCACTTCCTTTTCTTGATGAATTACTCACGATGAGTAACCGTGTGGTGGAGGTCTTGGCCAGATCCCTGCCGCAGGGAAAACCGACTACCGATAGCCCCGGGATGCCTACGCCTGCCTTCTGTCCCATAAGTGGTTCTTAAATACATGAGGATCTTCCCTCTTATCCCACGGCAGTTGAGTTTATTTGGAAGCTTAATCTGCCTCTGAGGTGAGGGCACTCATCCACCACCTTCTGGTAGCCTGCGACAGCCGGGGCGGCGTGCTCCCTGCGTCCCTCCAGGAGCTCTGTCGTGGTTGTGAGCTGGATTTTCCTTTACTCCAGCTGTGTCAGCTCTTCTCCGGTATGCCGTAATTACACACCTACCCACTAATTCTGCTCTTGGGAAAGCTTCCTGTAAGCCTGTCCAATATAGATGTCATCCATGGTCCTCTGGATGTGCCCCACATCGCCGGTGTCCCTGTGACGGCTTTGGACTCTCTCTTTATTCCCTCCACAAACTATTCCTCGAACTTCTCTTGTTCTCCTTGCTGTGATCTTCCGTCCAGTAGCTGGGGGCTCAGCCTTTGCTATTTTCTCGCTAGGACACAACTTTGTTCCTGAAAGGCATCGCTGTACTTCTGGCAGCCTTTGCACCCGGCTGCAGGGTCGGACGAGCTTCCTTGGGGACTTGCTTTAGTCCTGCTTGGAGACGTGGTTTGCATCTGCTCCGAGCTGCCGGCAGAACATCCTTAAATAGCCTTTGTGCTGCCGACAAAAACGAAACGCTTTTAGCTGCCCCTTTTAGTTCTGCTTTAACAAACTTCCTAGTTTTTTATGTAGTTCCCTGTTTTAAATTCAATACTACAGCCTGGGTTTGGCTTCTGGTGCTCCTGCAGGAGCGTTTAATCCAAGCTAGGGAATAGCTCGCTGATAGTAATGTTTGGAGCCAAGTGGAGGGCTGTGGGTTCCCAAGTAAGTGCTCCAAGAAGTAATCATTTTTAGTGTCTAAGTTTAGTCTCAGCAGCACTCCCTGACGTGCCGTTTGCCTGGAGTACACCCCGAAGGGTGCGGGGAGGAACTGGACTCCCCATTCCTGACACGCTCCCCATTCCCTCCGGCCCAGGCGCGGCAGTTTGCTCGGCAGGGGTTCGGCCTGAGATGCGGATGCAGGGACCTGCTCCCTGGATTGCCCCATGACATCCAGCCCCTTCTCCCTGGCATGGCCCACTGCCACCTCCCCTGGGATCAGTGTGCCACCACCCCAATTTGTCATATCTCGGGATCTGGGGCGGTTTCCACGTGCAGGAGTTGAAATGCTGGTGGGGAAGCGGCCGAGGGGGAGCAGCCCGGGCACAGGGGAGCACGTCTGGGCTTTCCACCCAAGGCTCCCTGTTAGTGGGGTTCAGCACAGCCCAGGCAGGGACCGGAGCTGGTCTCCAGAGAGGCACGGATCCCTCTCCGCGGTGTGTGTGCTGCCAGCCCCGGTGGCACCGCCAGCCCCTGCACCGAGGTGGCGTGGTGTGGGGAGCATCCCCTCTGTAGGGAGGCACAGAAACCCCCCCATTGCACCCCACATCCTGCTCCGCAGCCCCTGGGAAGAAATGGGTGCCACCAGACACCAGTGGGTGCGGGTGGTGTGGGTGTCCCAGTGGGTTATGGAGTGTGGGACGCTATGCTGGCACCAGGCAGGGCAGGAGAGGACTGTCCCGTGTCATCTGAGACAGGGGATCCAGGACAGACAGAGTCCCTGTGCCTAAACTCCTGGGAGCCTTTGGCTTTGCCTGGGTGCTTCAAAATGGAGGGGTTTGTTTTCTGAGAACGTGCAGCCCCTGTTCTGGGTGGGTGAGACAGGGCGCAGACCCCCGCTGCCCACCATGCCCTGCGCTAACCCCGTCCTGCACCCCGTCCTCGCAGCTCCCTGGAGATGACCTGCTACGACAGCGACGAAGCCAACCCCCGCAGCGTCTCCAGCCTGTCCAACCGCTCCTCCCCGCTGTCCTGGCGCTACGGGCAGTCCAGCCCGCGCCTGCAGGCGGGGGATGCGCCGTCGGTTGGGGGAACCTGCCGCTCTGAGGGTACCCCCAGCTGGTACATGCACGGCGAGCGGGCGCACTACTCGCACACCATGCCCATGCGCAGCCCCAGTAAACTGAGCCACATCTCCCGCCTGGAGCTGGTCGAGGCGCTGGACACCGATGACGTGGAGCTGAAGTCGGGCTACATGAGCGACAGTGATCTGATGGGGAAAACGCTGACGGAGGATGACGACATCACCACAGGGTAAGTGCCCGCGCCGAGGCTTGTGCCCTAAATGGGGCTCTCCTGGGGGTTTCACCACCTCCCGTTTGCCGGCGGCAGAGGGGCACCATGCGTCACGGGGGTGGGTGGAGGAGCACGTAGATCATGGCCAGTCTGGCTGGGTGGTTGTGTCCCTGCATCCCAGGATATGCTTTCCCTCCAGTGAGGCAGTGCTCGTGATGCTGGGCCAGCTGGGGTTGCTCGGGACCAGTGAGCCCCCAAACTGGTCTGTGCTGCCCTCCTGGCATGTGGGAAGAGTCTGGCTTCATCTGGGTGTTCCCAGAGCAGAGAGAGGCGCGTGGTGTGTGGCTGCAGGAGCCCTGGGCCAGAGCCCTGCTGCTTTCAGAAAGCGTGCTCCCAGTTTACTCCAGCGGGTCTGAGCTGTTGTCTCTGACTCTGGCGCTGCGGGGTTGTCCCGCGTCCTGCCAGGAGCGCTGGTGGCCCGTGGTGGGATGGGCTGGGTCAGGTCTCGGCACTTCAGGAAGAACCGGGCACTGAAGTGTCATTGCAGATGGGTGGCACCGCGGTGGGGAAGGGTGCAGTGCTGAGTGGGGTCCCTCCTTTTGGGAGCCCTGTCAGCCTCTGTCCCTCCACCTGCGGGGCCAGGGACATCTCCTGCCAAGTGGGCACAACCCAGCACGCCCAGGGCTTGCATTTTCTTTCCAGATGTGTCCACTTCCCGCTGTGCTGTTGAGGTGCCCCTGGCTCTGGCCGGGGTCCAGGATTTCAGCACGTCGGAGGTTTCCTGTTTCAGCACAGGAGAAAATAAATAACTCCAGCGTTTGGGTTGTCCCAGAGCAGGAGGAGGTATTTGGCCTCCTGACAGTGCTGCTCTGGCCGTCCTGGTGTGGCCATAGTCACGTCAGCTCGTTGCAGGACAGAGCACAGCACGTGGCTTCACAGCCATCCTGGGGGCCAGCGCTCCTCAGGTGTGTCCCAGAGGCACACGTGCTGGTTGGCAGGGGACACCCCGAGGGGTGCCTGTGCCGGCCGCTGCCTCTGCCGTGCTCCAGCTTAGGGGCGAGAATGTCTGCGGCACCACGGGCGTCACACCTGTCCTCGTCACAAGCAGGTGGGGTGGCCCTGGGGGGCTGCCCTGTGCTTGTGAACAGGGGTGCCTTGTGCTGGCTCAGCACGGACCCCTCCTGGGGACTGTGACCCCTCTCTTGGCAGCCAGAGGCGACATGTCACCACCTTCTGCCACTGGCCACCAGCCTGTGGGGCCTGATGGACAATGGGGTGCCCTGGATGGCTAGGGCCGCAGTGGGTCTGGCTGGGGAGGATGAAGGGCTCCACTGCTCCCTGTCTTCCTCCCTGCCTTGTCTCAGAGCTGCTCGCGCAGACGGATGACCTTGGGGAGCCCTTGGCTGTGGAGGCAGCGCTGGGAGGGGGTGAGCTGGAGCATCAGTGCATCAGCCACTGAGTGGGGCAGAGCGTGGGCCGGGGAAGCCCCAGTGGGATGTTCCCTGCACGCTGCCCCGGGAAGGGTCCGCTTCTCCTCCTGGGAAAGGCCAAGCCTTGGGGATGGAGCCCTGCATGGCTGAGCCTCCCGGAAGGCCCTGGTGGCACCGCAGTCCGGTGGTGCGGGTGAGGCTTTCGGTGCCATGGTGAGCTGCTCTGGCACGGCCACGGCCAGGTGCCACAGTCCCTGTTCCTGCGCAGGGTCCCCGGTGTGACGCCCCGGATGGGACCTGAGTGTCCTGCTGGTGGGTGCAGAGAGGGGCGAGTGTCCTGTGCTGGGTACCCCTCCCCGGGGTGGGTGCAGAAGGGCAGCTGGGCCTGCACAGGACCCTCTTATCAGCGGGGACGTGTCCTGGGGATCAGCCGTGTCACCGGAATGTTGCTGGCACACAGGGCCGTGTGGTGACCTAGTCACAGCTCCATCCCCTGTGGCCACGTGGCAGGGCTTGGGGAGGTCCCCCAGAGCATGACAGGGTCTCTGTCCCCAGGGGACATCCCTGGCTGGGTGCCCTGACCAGGAGCCTGGGCGCTGGGTGCAGAGCCAGGGCAGGGGAGCAGGGGCATCCCCTCCTTCCCAGAGCCAGCCAGGGCGAGGAGCCGCCTTGCCAGCTGGGAGCACTCACCCAGCGCAGCCCCTCACCCAGCGCAGCCCCTCACCCAGTAGCGCAGCCCCTCACCCAGTAGCACAGCCCCTCGCCCAGTGCAGCCCCTCGCCCAGCGCAGCCCCTCACCCAGTAGCACAGCCCCTCGCCCTGCGCAGCCCCTCGCCCAGCGCAGCCCCTCGCCCAGCGCAGCCCCTCNNCCCAGCGCAGCCCCTCGCCCAGCGCAGCCCCTCACCCAGTGCAGCCCCTCACCCAGTAGTGCAGCCCCTCACCCAGCACAGCCCCTCACCCAGTGCAGCCCCTCGCCCAGCGCAGCCCCTCGCCCAGCGCAGCCCCTCACCCAGCCTCCTCGGCTGGCTCTGACCTAGAAAGCAGATTCCGCCCCAGGCCCCGTCTCCCCGTGCCGCTAATGCACCGGGCAGGAGCCGAGTGCTGCAGATGGGGCCATCAGCCCCCGAGCCTGGGCCACCGGGCCAGCGTCTCCCTGCACAGTGCCGGCGCAAACCCGGGCTTGTAGGGCAGTAGGTCAGAGCCAGCTCGGAGGACGCAGCGGTACGTCCCCCTCGGAGACGTGCAGGGCGGCGGGATGGGACCCGGCATCCCTGCGGCTTGCTGGGGAAGCAGCCTGGAAGGAGAGAGGGCCACGGTAGGTGCGGCACGGCTGGGTCATGGGGACTGTCCCGGGGGGCATCGGGGTGAATCCGGTGGGGTGGCGGTTGGGGTAAGCCTAGCTGAGAAGGCAGTGGGGGTCCTGGGGGACCCCAGTTTAGAGAGGGGGTGGGATGATCGGGTCTGGTGGTGAGAGCAGGGATCGGCTGGGGACACCTCAGCCCCCAGAAGCATTTCCGTATCAGCCAAACGTGCCGGCGTCCTGGCTCCTTGCCTGGCCATGCCCACCTGGGCCAGCACTTGCAGCCTCCCTCTATCGGCAACCTGCTGCCGGTTTGGAGGGGTGGGAAGTGCTGGCTTTGCCCTCCTCGTTTGGCAGCAATGCCCTTCTGTTCCCCGTGTTATGTGTCCTCCTCCAGCTCCGCAGCGGGGCAGCCCTTGGCCAGCAGGGACCCAGCGTAACTGGGGCTGGGAGCAGCCCCGCCGGGATGCAGCCCTGGCACTGCTGGCACCGTGGTGTTTGACGGGCCCGGCGCAGGCAGCGAGCTGAGATTAACACCGCAGCGGTCACTGGGATGACGCTGATCTCCTGCCCTGTCCTGCCCTGGGGTCTGGGCAGCGACCTCTGAGCCATTTCCCTGCCCCTGAAAAATCTCCGCTCCCTTCCTTGGCCGCTGTTGATTCAGGTTTCCACCCGGCACTGCTCGACGTGCCGCTCGCTGTTCCCTGTCCCCGATGCCGGTTCCTGGAGGGGTGCAGCGTCTTGCCAATGGTGACGCTTTCCCACCCTGGGCAGGCTGGGCACGTTTCCCAGACCCTGGAGGCCACCCTGCCGCGGTCACCCCACCAGGAGGTCCACCAACATATGGTCACCCACTGCCGAGGGGCCTCCGTGGATGTGTGGCTGTAGCACGGCGCCGGGGCCGCGCTGCAGCAGCGCAGGCGCCTTCGTGTGCAGACCTGCGCGTGAGTCACGCGGCGGAGGCGGAGGCGGAGAGCGGGGATATTCAAGCCAGGTTTTGCCCGGTTTCGTCTTGGCCACGTCCTGCGTGTCTGAGCGGTGCCACCTCCTCCATGTGGAGCTGCTGTTCCCCCGGCAGCACAGTGTGGCTGCGTGTTGGTGCTGCGTGTGCTCGGGGACCTGATGTGAGCGGCTCTGGTGGGTGCTGGGTGCTGGCGCAGGAGCGGGTGAGCGTGCGTCAACACCGGGTGTTCCCTGGGGCCATCGGGGACACGGTGAGGAGCAAGTGGGCTGCTGAGGGGCTTCGCTGCGGTCGGGAGCTGGTGGGGTGCGCTGGCTCCCACCACCCAGCCCTGCCTGGGACCACGGGGCTTCCCCCCTGCCACCCAGGACAGGACCCTGGGCTGAGGGCATGACAGGAGTGTCAGCTCGTCCCTGCTTTGCGCCACTCTGCCACGTCTCCTGGGCGTGGAGAGCGCCCTTGTGTGATGTCCTTTCTGCCACCCTCCTTTTGGCAGCCCCTTTGGCAGCTGGCCCGTTCCCCGGCCGCTTCCCCGCAAGTGGTGACGCTACCACGAGGGCGCTGGGACGCTCTGGGTGTCCCCGTAGGGGTCTGTCAGGCCACTGCACCCAGTCAAAGGCTCAGCAGGGTCCATACATCTCCCTGTGGGGCGCCTCGTGCTGCGGGGCAGCGCGGGGCACCACGCTGGGGTTGAAGGGACGTTGCTGTGTCGCCTCAGCTGTGCCTCAGTTTCCCTCAGTCCATCCTGCCGGCTGCCAGCAGGGCAGGGCAGGGTGTAGCCGGATTGTGGCAGAGGAGAGCTGCTCCCGGTGGGATTTGCAGGGTGCAGAAGAGGGGGAACACCTCTCCCTGGCGCTGGTACGCGAGGTGACCAACGAGGACACGAAACCTCAGCTCAGCCATGTGCCCCAGGATGGTGCTTGCGGGATGGATCACCCCCCAGATAAGGTCTCCAAGGACAAATTGAGACAAGGCTGGCTCCATCCTTGGAGCTGCTTAAATACCCTGTGGTGGCAGAGTCCCACAGCTGGATTTGACCTTGACGGAGTGCACACGGGGATGCCCAGGCTGGACTCTGGACTCATCCTGCCCCTCTGGCAGAGCACAGGTGCTGCTGGTCCCGATCCTGCCATCCCTGCGCGCAGGGCTGGGAGAGCGGGGAAGGGGCGAGCGGGGCTGGCTGCTGACTCAGCGCCTTCTCACTGCGGTGGCTGCAGGAGCGGCTGGTGATCCGTGTGCGCTGCGGGGCCCCGGTGTGCAGGCATCGCTCCGCAGCCGATCCCCAAGGCTGCGCTTGTGCCCTGGGGAAGTCGCCATGTGACTCCAGGACCGCTGTGATTTGGGAATGTCCTTTTGGGACTGTTTTTTTGTTGGAAAGGGAGGTGACGTTGCATCCCACTGCAGCGGTGGCAGCATCTGCAGCTCTGCAAGCCCAGGTGCTGCCCTGGCTCCATTCGTGGGCGTGAAATGGAGCTGTGGCAGCAGCCTTTGGCATCGGGACAGTGAGGTGCCACGTGGCTTGGGGATCAGCACGTGTGTCCAGCTCGTGGTACACCCCGGCCACCGTCCCATGCCACAGTGATGGTGCTGCTGGCAGCTGGGTGCTGCAGAGCCTGTGGTCACCTCCGGCGGGGCTGGGGGCTGCCAGCAGCATCCCCCCCGAGGAGGGATGCTCTGGAGCTGGCACCCGCCGCGCTCCGGCTGGCCTGGCTCCGACTTCCTCGCAGCTACTTGAGCTCCACGAAGCCCGGAGGCAGGAGCAGATGTTTGGCTCAGCTCCCCAAGAGCGGCGGGGGAGCGGCCGCCCTCCTCTCGTGCTCCGAGCAGGATTGGTGCTGGCTCTCCACCCCCTTCCCTCGAACGCCCCTTGCTTGGTGTTGGCTGGTCTGGCCTGACCCCTCGCCGCTGTCCCAGCGAGCCTGTGAAGTCATTTCTCGGCGGGGACGTCCTGTGGGGCACGACCATGGCCCCGCACGTGGCCCGACGTGTGTGCGGGGCCCCAGCCCGGCTGGCTGGGGAGGGGGGGGACGGTGGGGGAGCAGTCGGGGAAGTGGTGTTGGATAAATACTTGCTGCGCTGCGCCGCGTGCCGGGGCTCTGCGGGGTTCCTCCCTCCAGCTGGGGATGGGGGACGGTCCCAGAAAGGGGCCCCAAAACCCCTCTGGGTACCGCCACCATGGAAGCGCCTTCCCCTGCGCTGTGTTCCAGCCAGCTCCTTATTTTGGGATTTTGCTCCAGGCGCCCAGCGCTGACCCCCAGCCCCGGGGGCAGCGTGGGCTGGTCTGCTGTGGCGGTGGCCACATGGGGAAGGCCGTTTTGGGAAGGGGATCCTGGGTTGTGGGGCTGAGGGCTGCAGGGCACCCGGGCGCACAGCCAGGATTTGGGAAGCTGCTGGCCTCCGCCGCTCCTTGGTGGGGCTGGGCGCAGACACGGAGCGGAGCTGAGCCCAGGGCTGGACTTCGCATGCCCACGCGGCCGGGGGAGAGCTTCTCCTGGGGATCTGTCCCCCAAACCCGGCTGCCTGCCTGCTTCCACCCGGGAAGCTCGAGCCGCTCGCCACGTGCCACCCTGCCACCTGCGAAGGGGACCTGGTCGCTGCGGGTGGAGGTGTCCGAGGCCACCGGCTTGTCCAGCCAGCAGGAAAAATAGGAATTTCGCAAGTGGGCTGAGTCACGCCGCTCCCCCACCCTGGTGCTGCCCTGGGATCCTCTGACCGCCGTACGCAGCTGCTGCAGCCTGCCGTGCCGCTGCGGTGGCCCCGAGCGTGGCTCCGTCTATCACCCTTCCCAAAACAGCCGGAGATCCCCGCACAGGGACACGCTTCCTCCGGGGTTTCCGCTGCTTGGGGAGGGTCAGAGGGGTGACGCTGCGTTGTCCCCGTGTGCAGTGGGGCCGGCTGAGCTCAGCAGCCCCCCTGGCGTGGTGGCCGGGCGCGTGGTTGGGGTCCGTGGCTGATCTCATTGCCGCAGGCGGGCGAGTGCTGGCTGACACCCCCGCGGCATCGGCCTCGCTGCCTCGGGGAAATCGGACCCTGCAATTACTGCGGTCAGCAGCGCAGAGCTGGAGCGGAGGCACAGCGTGGCCACGGGTCCCCCCTCGCAGGGGCCACGCACACTCTGGGTTCCCCTGGGGAGAGTCCCCCGCATCCCTCAGGGACCTGGAGGGCCGGGGACAAGCGGCAGCGCTGCCTGGAGAACAGGGGACGGAAGTGCTGGGATGTGATGCTGATCCTCTTCTCCTGCTGGGTGAGCTCCTGCCAGTCAGACCCCCTTCCCTGCCTCAGTTTCCCCATCTGCAAGGTCTCCGCAGCCCCCGGTTCCTCTGAGCGCAGGGTGCTGGATCCTGGTACCCAAAATGCAAGAAGGAAGCACTGGGAGTCAGGGGAGCCTGGCCTGCAGGAGGGGCTGAGGATTTGGGGGTGTCGTGGAGGGTACACAGGGGTTTAA
>VZSF01008837.1:323-66591 GCA_013398295.1 Chionis minor
TTCTTTACGAGCCAGATAATTATTTTGTAATCTCTTCAATTTTGTCAGAGCCATTTATTAGCAGTAACAGGTTTATTCATACGCATCTACTTTTTACGGGATTTTAACTAGTTTGTATTTTACGTTTTAAAGATGCAGTCCATGTTCACTTGGTTATACGATCCTTGTAGATAATCTGGTTTAAAATCAAAATTGTTTCAAGCTGAACGTGTAAAGAATCAAATATTCCTGGGATAATAGTATGTTATTTTGTCTCTTTATAAATTATAAATGAATTTTTTAAAAAAGCTCGGAATTCCTCGGTTGGATCTTTTCTTTCCGAGACCTGCAGGAAGGCGTTATTTCTCGCGCAGCGCTGAGCTTTGCCGGCCTCACCTGCCGTGTTTCGAACGGGAGGGAGCTGGGGCGGTGCGGGGCAGGGGCAGACCGGCCCGGGCGGGAGCAGCCCCGGGGTGCGGGGCTGGAATCAAACCGCCGCGGGTCGCCCCCAGCCCGGGCTCTTCCCGGCACCTTTGCTCGCGGCGGACATCGCCTCCGGCTGAACCCGGGCGAATTCCCCAGCGCCCTTCGCTCCAGGGAGCCGGCAAAACCCCTCCGGAGACAACGGGTCCCGCAGTGGAACGACTGTGTCACAATAAATAGGTTTTAATTATTCATCTAGCTATGGATTTTTTCTTTTTTTTTTTTTAATTGTCGCCCTACCTCTCCCCAGCTGATCTTCCTATCTCTGAAAAAGCTATTTTGCAAAGCAGCTTAGGAGCTTCGCTCGTTCAAAAGCCCCATTCCTTATAATCGGGGCTATTTTGAATAGGTCTATCAGCGATCTCAATACGGTTTTCGTTTGATGTATAAATTCCTAAGGGAATTAACCGTTTCCTTTAGGTTGCAGCCTGTCGCCTATTTTAAACCATAACTATTATTGTAGCCCCATCGATTTCATACAAGAATTTTATTCTTCACCCTTTTCCCCTGCCACGGGAGATGTACCGAACAGCCTGTCTTTACCATAAGCACGATTTTCCCAGTTTCTTTTTTTGTAACAGAGCAGGAGGGAGGGGGGCAGAGTCCGCCTGATTTTGCCTCTGGCATGTTAATTTGTTGTTCAAAAAAATTTTTTTGAGGATATCTTAAAATAAAAATAACGTCTGCTGCCAATTAAAGCTGCCGTAGGTTACTCGGGAGCCGCCTTCGGAGAGGCCGGGAGCGACGCTTCACGCCGGGAGCGGACCCCGGCCGGGGCACGAGGCAGGGCCGCGGGTCGCTCCGCGGGGGCAGCCGCTTCCGCGGAGGTTCGGGGGCAGGAGGGCTTCGCTGCCGCCGCGGAGCGGTTCGGGGGCAGGGGAGGGGGACGAGCGGGGCTGGCGGCGGGGCCCTGCGGGCTGGGCTCCCACCGTGGCGCCTGGGAGCAGGTGCTCGCCCACGGGCGCAGGTGGGAACGGCCCGGGCTCCGCGAGGCGCCGCTCCGCGCCCGCGGGAACAGCTCGCCCCGCTCCGCCCGCCCCGCTCCGCACGCAGGACGGCAGCCCCCACCGCCCGGAGCGGCTCTTCATGGCGGGGGGGGGGGGGGCGGAGACCCCCGCCCCGACCCCGCGGGTTGAGCGGCGCAGGTGGCAGCGGGGTGCGGGACACCCCTCCCGCAGGTGACAGGCCAGTATTCCCCTCAACACCCCCACACCGCGGCCGAGAAGCGCGCTGGGCCGGTTGTCCCGGCGGAGCCCACGCGTGGGGCCGCAAGAAAGAGCTCGGTTCCCCAGGCCGCGGATCGGGAACGCGGGATCCCGGAGGGATCGTGCGGAGGCTCCCGGCGGAAAGCTGCAGCCCGCCGGGAAGAGAGTGCAGGTCCCGTCGGGGAGCCGGAGCGGCGCCCCCTCCTCAAGGAGGGAGAGAGGCTTCCCCGGGGAAACCCCCCCCACGTGCCCGTCCCGATGGGCCCGTGGCTTCCCCGGCGCTCCCGGGAGAACGAGACGCCGGGCGGCAGCCAGCGGTCCCATCCAGGGTGAATTCCCCCCCGTCCCGGAGGGAGCCGGGGGTACGGCTGGCAGGCGACGCAGCCCCCGAGCCGCGGCGGGGGGCGGCGGGACCCCTCTGTACCTCCAGCCCCACCGCTCAACCGCGGAGACGGAGCAGCCCGCAGCCCCGCTGCTTCCTCTTTCACGCTTAAAAACAAAACAAATCCTAATTTAGACCCTCAACACCCCGGACCGTGTTTACATCCCCCCCGCTGCTCTCCCCGCCAGTGTTGCTTTTCCAATTGTCCCGATTAACCTACGGGGCTCCCGCGCGGCGCGGAGCCTCCGCGGCGGCCGGGACGGCGCGGTCGCGTCTAATTGGCTTATTGGGCTTCTCCCCCCCCCTGCAACCCCCCCCCCCATGCCGGTAAGAGGATCTGAACAGCATCTTCTCTTCTCGTGCCGAGGAACTACTTGAAAGCCCCTCCGCCAGAGAACACGGGAAATCACACGGTCAGCAAGTTTAAAGGAGGCGACTAACAAAAATACCGCGGGGTTCTGCAGTAGGGAAAAGTTACAGGAACTTCAACCCAAAGCCTCTCTTCTGCCAAACTTCGGAGAGGCAATATATATGAATTAAACCAAAAAATAATAATAAAAGAGAAAAGGCGAAGTCGGGCGCACAGCGCCCGCCCCCCCGAGGCAGCCCGGGAGCGGCAGGGGAGGCAGTGCCAGGGGAGCGCGCCCCCCCGCTCCCCTCTTTCTGTGACCTGCCTGGATTATTAGTAAGGACATCTGTGGCTGGCAAAGGAACAAGTGTTACCAAAACCAGAACCGGCTGTTTTTCCAAATGAGCAATATGTTAATTCCTCATCCCCCCTCTGGTTTCTTTAAAACCTGGCACAAATACATCAATAGCGGCGAATAAGGAGCCTTTGCAGAGAACAAGTGGCAGTTTTGAATTTACCTTTTGTGTGCGCCTCAGATGCAATCTTGAGGCATTTTTTCCCCTCTCTCCCACAGAAAAAGAGTGTTAATCTGCCCTATCTTGGGACCCAAAAGGACTGGAGTGGAGTAGATATTCACTGGAATCACATAGGGGAATAAGGGTCTTGCTTTATTGAATCATCAAATCCCAGGAATGAAGCTCTTAATTAATTATGGGTGCTAAAAATTCAGGCCAGCTGTTTCTTTTTACTTGGCTCTGACAGAGAAAGACAAAGTCTACATCGAGATCTTCTAAGGCGCATTCAGCATAAATCAGCGCCCTCGGCGGCGCTCCCGGCCGCGGCAGGGCCCGGCGGTGACAGATGGCGCATTGTCCCCGCATTCCTCCACCGCCCCTCCGCGGGCGCGGAAGACCTTTCTGTGCCGGGGAAAAGGGCTGGCCGAGGTGCCGGCCCTGCCCGACGGGGCGGCCGCGGCAGAGGGCTCCTGCCCGGGCGCTGCGTTTCCTTGCCCGGCGCCGCTTCCAGCGCCTACCCCCGCTCCCAGGCTGCGGCCGGAGCCCCTTCGGATCCCCCGGCTGCGGGTCACCTCGCGTCCCGGCCCTTCTTTTTTGGGGGCGGACGCGTTTGTTTCAGAGCCGTCACTCAACGGGAGCGCCCCGCGGTATTTTCACGGCTGATTTGCCGGGGCGCCCGCGGCGGTCGGGGGCTGCCCGAGCCCCTCTCGCCTCCCCTCTCCTCCCCTCCCCCGTTCGCTGGCAGGGAAATCTGTGCCGGTGCGGCCCGGCGGGAGGCCGGAGCGGGGGCGCCCAGCAACTCCCCGGGGGCGCCGTCCCGCCGGGCCGACCGGAGCGGCTCCCGGCCCGGGGCTCCGCCAAGCCTCCTCCGCCAGAAATCTCTTCACCTCCGACTACCAGAAAATGAATGTCCTCCGCACGGCGTTACTCATCTGTTACAATTAGAGCATGTGCGAACTCGCAGCGTGCCGGGAGCCCCGGTTCGGGCCGATGCCGGCGCTTGTGCAATACCCAGCCCGTTCCGCCGCGGCGGTGCTGCGCGGCCGGCCCGGCGNGCAGCGGCGCGTCCCGGCGGGTCCCGGCCTCACCTGAGCCGCGGCGGGGCGCGGGGGGGCTGCGCCCTGCGCGGCAATGAATGCTCTGTGTGTCCCCCCCCTTCTCCTCCTTTCCCTTCCCTCCCCTTCCTTCCCCTTCCCTTCCCTCCACCAAATTGTTCTCCGTTACTGCTGTCTCCCCTTGTTCCTCCCCGTGTTCTACATCCGTATGCATGAGGCATTAACAGACGGTTATTGATACAAACACAGTTTTTGTTGCTAAAGGCCTTCCAAAACAAATTCTCCGGCTGAATGCCAATGTATGCATGTTGGCTGGTGACAGCTGATTAGTGAAATGATTTACGGCCAAGTTAAAAAAAATGATACTGTCAAAGGCAGCAATTCGAAAAAAAGATAAGACAGCACAGCCTCAAGGCTTCCCACTGTAAAGCCACCCAACAAATCTAAACCTAGGCTGCAAATACCTGAAACACTCAAGGAATCAATTGGTCGCAGATTAAACGCGGTCTCTATGCTGACTCGCCCCAGTAATCCGCAGCTCTCGGCGGGAGCAGCCCCTTGGTGTATGCCCCCGGCCTCACCTGCGGCAGGGCCCGCTCCAGCCCCGCCGGCCTCCCCGCAATCGGAGACTTAGGCCTCCTTTTTGTTTCAAGACTTTTTCTCTCATTAATTGATTAAAAAAATCCCCCCTTCCCTCATTTCTCTGTAGCTCTTCTTCATAAAGAAAGCTTTTGCTCTGCAATAAAGTAAGAGACTTTGATCCCAGATCATCCTCTTAGGCCTTCCAGCTGAAATCAGCGGAGAAACTATGTGGAGTTATTGTTCGCACTTGCTGCACTTCTGATTCAGAAAGGGCTGATTTATTAGCTTGTCAAGGGAAGCATTGTTCAGGAAGGCAATCAAAAAGCACTTACCTAGCTAAACTAAAATTACTGCCTTTTCAGTGGCTAATTTGTATAACTCCCATGGAGGAACTTGGGAAGTGTTTGATGAGGCATAAAATGATGATTAATGAATTTATTGGCCTGCTGCTCATCAAATAGGAGTAGTATATCTTTCCTCTATTGGGCGTTGGGTCTAATGCTACATGTCTGTGTAAAGCAAGTCCAATATGATCTCCTTTTTAGCCCCCTTTTAACCCCCATGACCTGAAGAATATCTCCGTGTAACAGAGGCAACATCAGGGGACTGCAGAGACAAAGAGCCCGTTTGATAAAACGGTAAATGAGAAACGCGAGGAAAGTTGCTGCAGGGACAGATCCGCTCAGTTTTCGGCTTTCAATCACTTTGACTACTGAAGTGGGAAGAATGTAGAAACTAGATAAGGTGCGAGAAGCGAGAAGAAAATGACAAACCAATTTTAACTTTCATAAAGGATCCAGCCAAACAACTTCATCGCTGCTTGAAAGAACGAAGGGCTGCGGGAAGTGCTGGGATTCCCGAGCGATCGGGCGCGCTGCAGCCCCTCACCACCCAGCCGCACCGCGAGAGACGGGCAACGTGCCCCCGAACTGGCCGCATCCCGGGCTAGCCTGGAACCTAACCGGTGCTCCGGGCAGATTTGATGCAACCCTTTGAGCCCATAAATTTTAAGTTGTTCTTCCTCCACCGAAATAGCCTGGGGCTTTCTCCTCTGATCAGTGTTTAATGCTTGAATCACTATTTTGGGGCTAAAGGCTTTTTTTCTCAGACAAATGACATATTTTCCCCCCTTTAATACTAAATTACTTGTGATTCCATGCCCACCTGCACACACACATGACCAACAAGCTGTCTTATGCTCTACACGTTGCTGTTTCGAACAGGTTAAGGACCCCAAGAAGATCAGAAACATTGTGGCCATTCTCAAAAAACCTGTTAAAATAAATTTGCCTGAGGTTTGGACTCCGAGATCCTCCCAGGGTTGAATCCATTTAGCTCTTAGCTTCCACACACCGTTGCCTCTTCCTGCAGCTCTGAAGCTCTTCGAGGGATCTGCAACTCGCACGTCTCCCCGCGAGGGTGCACAGGCCCCAGCCGGAGCCCGCTGCCAAAAAGGCAGCTTCTCTCATTACCTTTTGGGGCTTCGCTGAAGTACCCTCAGGCCTGCGTGTCAGCAGCCCACTGTGCTGAAGACTGAGAAGGTGCAAGAGGAAGGTTTTGCAGAACTACCGATGTAGCGATCAGCACTGGCTGGAATGATGTGATATTTCAGGCTCCAATAAAGCTCAGAGGAGCAGGAAGTGGTAGCGCGGAGGTGCCTGGCAATCGCAGCAGCCTGTCTTCCCTCTCTGTGCCCTCCCTTTGTGCGTCTGCTTGCAAAGCCGGAGCGTGGCCCGCTCCGCGCTCCTTCAGGGGGAGAATTAAAAGCAGGCTCTAGGTGAAGCAGTGGGAAACTCCTCCCTTCTGCTGCCTCGTTGTGCTACAATTCAGTCTTGCCTATTTTTCCCTTTCTATGACCCGCTCCGTTCTGGACTGCATTACAATACATCTCTCTCTGAAGGCCTCCATGAGCTGCACGGGAATGTCGGCAGTTGGCCAGAACCTCACCCTGATCCCCTCAGACCAACGGGCCACTGGACCTATTCTGCGCTCTAGATCTCAGCCCTAGAATGCAGGAGAAAAGCTCTCACCAACCTTCAGCCACTTTAGCTCATATTGTCTGCGAAGGGCAAATTTGTCTGTCCCGTGGTAGGTAATAACCGTCATTTCAAACAATTTTGTTTGCAAAATACAAGGTATGTAACGTACGTAGAGCGGTTCATTTTCCAGATCTGTTTAGAAATGGTCTCTGAATGGCAGAAGGAATAAACTCCTGAGTAATCCTTGAGTTCCCACAGTGGAGGTTGTGGGAACAAATCAAAACAAAACTTTCCTGAGACTACACGTTGGCTCCCTTGACAAAAGGAAAAAGGCGCCCACTTTATGTTTACAAGATCAGAAAACTTTTTTTTTTTTTTAGTGCTACCAAATTGGTATTTGTGTGAGACACTTTTAGCTGAAATGATCCTGTGGAAAATAATGTTTATAAACATCCAAGAACAAATAGCACTCTCCTGACACAAGCCTACCATCAATGTACCGCTCAACAAGTTTTATCTGCAAGTCCTTGACCTGTGACTGCTTTTACAAAGGCTCTCTGTTCATTAGCAATTTCAGGTCACTTTAAGTACTTGTGTCATGAACATGTAGCACAGCTGTAAAATACATATATATATATAAAATACCAGCTGCATTAATATAGGGGCTTATTTTCCTCCGCTTGGCTCCCAAAAGCGACACGATCTTACACATTGATGAAAAAAGACATAGTTATATTTGCATAATTACAGCAATATTGTAGGTCTTTAGTGCAACAGACCTAAGAGGCTGATTTATGATTAAATATGTATGGCTAAAAGTTACCACGCTGGGTAGTGTGCATAGCATTAGACAATGACAGTTTTGGGGCATAATTGCTTTAATGTGGGCAATTAAGACTAAGTGCATGTGATTTTAGTGTCTGCCCTACATTCCTCTGAATGATTACAATGATCAATACACATGATTTGTAAGTCGCTTCCTATTGATCGAATGGTAAAATGTTTGACCTTCCTTTGAGGAAGTAATTTGCTAAATTATGACACCACGTAAAGTCTTTCTTGGTTCAGAGGTGAGGGGTAATGGTGCTCAGAATTAGAGGGAAAAAAATCATTTTCTCCCCTTTTCCTGAAAGTAAGTCTCTGTAATATCCCTGCCAATTGGCTGACTTCACCTGTGGAGGGAGGAGTCTGTCACATTCGTCTTTGAAATTAACAGAGGGGGAAAAAAAACTGAATTCAAAACTCAGTCCATTTCTACAGGAAACCCTCTCCATGAAGTTGATCTGTTTACCCCTCTATGCCAAACCATCAGGCAGCTCTTGACCAGAAAATCTCTGTTGTTTGCGAGCGGCTGGAGAAAAATATGCAGCAGCAAAGTTGGGGAAAGGGAGCACTGTGTGAGTGCTGTGAGCAGCTGGGACACGTGGCAGGGCTTCCTGGGCTGTGGGCCAGACTTAATTTTGCTTTGCGTGCACAGTACCAAAGAGCCTTCGCTATATCACATTAGCAGGTACGAAAAGCAAAACAACAAAGTGTTCACGAAAACATGTTAACCGATGAACAGTAACTTAGTTATGGCTGAGGCACCTCCTCCATGCTACAATTGCCATCCTAAATGTACACGGTAGAAAAGTAGATCAAAATTAACAAGTACCGACGCACTGAGATGTGCCCTGCTCCAGGGGCTGTTCTGTGCTGCCCAGGGGAATGGCGATTCTCCGTGACCCCAGCAAACCACGTGTCCAGGGCAGAGCTACCACATCGAAAATCTGTATTACCTAAAGGTACCCCAGAAGGGGCTGGGAAGACCCATACAGACCCCCCCTCTCCCTTTAGGAGCCACTTCACCAGTGTTTTCACACAGCAGCAGTGCTTCCTGGCACATCCTCCATGGAGTATACGCAAGCTGGACCAAATTTAGGGTTATAGTTCAATACCTGACATTTCCACAGTCCTTACCTTTTGGTTTTGAATTTTCTGGGCTTTAAGCTTGTAGCACTTCACTCCACTGGGGTCTAGTAGCAGCGCGGCCATGCACGGTCTTCCTCAGCCCAGCTAGACTGAGTGAAAAGGCCTAAAGCAGCCAGCTGGATCCGGAGTCCCAGGGTCACTTGCAAAAGCCCTTTGGATGAGTTTTGTACACCAATCCGATTGCACCACCCAAGCAAAGTCAACTGTTCAGCTGCCCAACTAACAACTGTCCAAAATCTACCTTCACACTATTCACATTTCATCCTTTCAAACTGAACTGCAGCGTAGGTACAGACTGTCCAGATTTTGTCCTTTCACGTTGAACTGCTCCCTCACAGACAACCCTCACAAAGTGCGCCACTCTTCCCGCAGCAATACCCCAACCTTAACAAATGCCCACACGAAGGCTTCCACGACAATACTCCAGCATCGACCAGGCCCTGCATCAGGAATTCTGTGTTCTCCCTACGAGCCCACGCTGCAGTAACAGCTGATGAATACCCCCTATCTGCACCAAAGCCAAACACAGCAACAACTGGTGCAAAGTTAAAATCCCACGCGCGATGCAATACCAGGGATGTGAGCTAATGCAGAGATCGAAGTTGTGAAGTGCACACCCTGTAGTTTAATATGGCACTATTGGGGGGAATGTGTGTTCTCTCTGGGAGAACCATACAAGCAGAAGCTGCTTAAGTACAAGATAGGAACCATTTTTCAAGTCTCTGACACTTAAAGTAATAAGCAGTACTTGTTTTGTGGCATAGGGCTTTCTGTCCTTTTCCTTCTCTGTCCATTTTTTACCTGCCCAACCAGGTGCTGCAGGAAAGAGAGAGAAATATTTAGGACAGGATTAGCAACCTCAGTGTCCCAGTCCCCAAACACAGTTACCCCAAGCCTGCAGACATGCTGGGAGGCCACTCTCCTCTACTTTACCTCATCATTTTCTGCCCAAAACACACTGCTGGCCCACCTGATGTTCTTCAAGGTTTCTACCCCACCATCCTCTCCCCAAGGTACCTCAGTGTTTCCCTTGGAAGCCCCCCGGCGCCATCCCCTTCCTGAGGTACCTCAGCACTTCCCGCCAAAGCCCCCGGCACCATCCCCTTCCTGAGGTACCTCAGCGCTTCCTGCCAAAGCCCCCGGCGCCATCCCCTTCCTGAGGTACCTCAGCACTTCCCGCCAAAGCCCCCGGCACCATCCCCTTCCTGAGGTACCTCAGCGCTTCCTGCCAAAGCCCCCGGCGCCATCCCCTTCCTGAGGTACCTCAGCACTTCCCGCCAAAGCCCCCGGCACCATCCCCTTCCTGAGGTACCTCAGCGCTTCCTGCCAAAGCCCCCGGCGCCATCCCCTTCCTGAGGTACCTCAGCACTTCCCGCCAAAGCCCCCGGCACCATCCCCTTCCTGAGGTACCTCAGCGCTTCCTGCCAAAGCCCCCGGCGCCATCCCCTTCCTGAGGTACCTCAGCACTTCCCGCCAAAGCCCCCGGCACCATCCCCTTCCTGAGGTACCTCAGCGCTTCCTGCCAAAGCCCCCGGCGCCATCCCCTTCCTGAGGTACCTCAGCACTTCCCGCCAAAGCCCCCGGCACCATCCCCTTCCTGAGGTACCTCAGCGCTTCCTGCCAAAGCCCCCGGCGCCATCCCCTTCCTGAGGTACCTCAGCACTTCCCGCCAAAGCCCCCGGCACCATCCCCTTCCTGAGGTACCTCAGCGCTTCCCGCCAAAGGCCCCGGCGGTGCCATCCCCTTCCTGAGATACCTCATCGCTTCCCGCCAAAGGCCCTGGCGCCATCTCCTTCCTGAGGTACTTCAAGACTTCCCGCCAAAGCCCCCGGCGCCATCCCCTTCCTGAGGTACCTCAGCGCTTCCTGCCGAAGCCCCCGGCGCCATCCCCTTCCTGAGGTACCTCAGCGCTTCCTGCCAAAGCCCCCGGCGCCATCCCCTTCCTGAGGTACCTCAGCGCTTCCTGCCAAAGGCCCCGGCGGTGCCATCCCCTTCCTGAGATACCTCATCGCTTCCCGCCAAAGGCCCTGGCGCCATCCCCTTCCTGAGGTACCTCAGCGCTTCCCGCCGAAGCCCCCGGCGCCATCCCCTTCCTGAGGTACCTCAGCGCTTCCCGCCAAAGGCCCCGGCGCCATCCCCTTCCTGAGGTACCTCAGCACTGCCTGCTGAAGCCCCCGGTGCTGCCCCGCCGCCCCTCAGGCCCTCGTGCCCCGATGGCGGTGCTCTCCTCGCTCCGTACCACTTTGACACTTCCCGCCCAGAGCCGCTGCCGTCCCCTCAGCCCCGGCTTCGCTGTCCTGCCCTTGATCATCACCATCGGTCCCGCCGCCATCATCCTATGCCCTGCCCTACGGTCAGCCTGGGGCTCCCGTCTCTCAAAGCCGCTCTGTCTTCCCTGCCTCATCCCGGCCCCAGTCCGCAGCACCCGGCACACGCCAGCGGCCGCAGAGGCCTCTCTCCTGCCCGGGATGCTCCGTCCCGGCTCCTCCCCGGCCGAAAGCAGCCAGCTGGGTCTGGAGGCTCCAGCTCACTTGCAGAAGCAAACTTCTGATTAGCTTCCCACAGCATTCCAACTGCCCCGCACAGCCACAGTCAGCTTTGCCCCCAGCTAACAGGTACCCAGAAACTGTCCAAAACCTACCTAAAAACTGCTCAGACGTCGCCCATTCGCATTAAACTGCTGTCCTGCTCTCTGTACTACACCTCGCAGACAAGCCTTCACAACGACATCGGTTAGTGGCGGACCTGGTAGACCAGGGTCAATGGTTGGACTAGATGATCTTAAAGGTCTTTTCCAATCTAAATGATCCTATGACTCTGCGAAAGTAAGCCACTCTTCCTGCACTAATACTCCAGCACCAACAGACTCTCCTGCTCTCCCGGAGGGTGCGGGACGCTCCCCCCGCCGGCAGAGACCCTGCCCTCACCACGGCCAAACCACTCCAGCGACTGCTGCACCGCTGAGACCGCACGTGCCGACCCGCCTGCCCTTTTCCCCCTTACTCAAACGCGAGGCAACCCCCATCTCCCGCACCGTGCTCATCCTCCCCCTTCTTCTCCCACGGGTTCCACACTCCCCGTGCCCCGCACCCCGGCCGCAGGCGAGGAGAGCAGCTGGAACACGCGCCATCCTTGTCTACAACACGCTCGCGTCCACGCTGCTGGGGATGGACAAGTATAATGGACAAGAAGGACAGAGATGCTGAAATAATTACAATATGAAAGATGGAAGATGAAACATACCACAAATCATGTAGCTAGCGAAAAACGTCCTATTTACTGGTTGCTGCGCCAAGCACACGTACCATTACACAACGTCCCGCTCTTAAATCCTTTTTGTAAGGAGAAGAGAGCATCAAAGAGTTCATAAATTCCCCAAAACAGAGGTACTGAACAATGAATTAAAACTACAAAGCAGTTAGAATTCACGGGCAGAAAAAAGTTCAGTCAAACAAAGGGCGGACGCTTGTTGGGAAACTGAAGGTAAATCTGCTCACCAGACCTGAGAGGACAGCCTCTCCTGGAGCTCACCAGCCACTGCTGAAGCATCCCGTGGGGGAACTGCTTTTTTCTAGCCAGAGGTGATGCTGGGACACCAGTTACAGACAGACTTTCTGGGATGAACAGGACTACTCTGGAAATTCAGCTCTGGAAGTTCTCACTTCCCCACTCCTAACCCCTGGTGCCTGAGCACCAGGAGTGAAGTATCCGGCTCTAAACCATAATCAGCTTGTATCTGGATTTTGAACATTCCTTTTAGTTTTCTTCCAGGGGCTTAATGATGATCACTGAGGCTTAAGGTCCTCCAGATGTCTCATTCTTGAGAAATTTTACCGAACAAAGTTATAATGCTACGCAGTGTACTATAGTCTCTCCTTGCTGCAGCTGACAAAAAAAGACACAGCCACGGATAAATAGTAAATAAATAATTCTACACCCAAGTTCCCAATTTCGTATTGATGGTATCATTCCCTTGGCAGTAATCCATTCTCAGCAGGTTCCCATGCAACTAGTACACAAGCATTTAGGTCCCATTTCTGGATGGCCTGAGTTGAGCTAGAGCTGGTGGTTATCATCGAGGATTGCAGCAGGACAAGAGGATGGGAAGCGGGTGGCAGCAGTGCTAATCGACTGTTAAACGTGGGGAAAAAAGGTTACAAGTCCCAGGCAGGGTGCCTTGGTGCCGGGAAAGCTGTTTGCGCTCCATTTTGAAAATTCTCCCAGCACAATGTATTCAGCTAGATGTGTTTTCGTCACTTCTCATCCAAAATAATTCCTCTCTGGCTATCTCCTTTTTTTTGGTATCAGACGAGTGGATTTTCTCTGCGTTTGAATTACGTATTACCATTCTTATTCTAAGGATGTGCAGAGACTGAGATATCCATCATCTCATGAGAGGCTCGTTGAGGAACCAGCACGAGAAGGTAAACGCTGCGACCTGCAGACCAAGACGCAGGAACTGTGTCACTAAGCACCCCTACGTGTCTCCAACTCATCAAGATAAATCTATCGGAGGAGGAGAAGGCGGAGAGGGAGAGAAGCACATCTTAGACAAGCACAAATTAAAACCGAGCTATAGATTGGCTCTGGGGCTGCAGAAGGCCCACGGGTGGTGCTGAAGCTGGGGCAGAGCCTGGCCCTCTGGCCACCGGTAACTGGGCATTAAAGGCCAGTTTAACTCCATTAAAGTGGCCAAGGAGACCTACGGGGCGACTCTTGCCACCAGCACAAGGCCAGCAGCCCCTGGCACTGGCCAGGCCCTGGGCTGCAGAGGGAACCACAACCCACAAAGCAGCTTACGCCACCATTGTGTAACAGCTAAATCTGTGGATAATTGCACAAATTTCACCAACCTGCTGGCTGGCTGCTGCTACAGCAGCGCACACAAGAAACGGAAAGAGCCCGGTCTCATGGTTCACCGAGGGAGGCCTCGCTCTCTGCCACTGAATCCCTGCCAGTGGACAAGCTGGGGAAACTCAGCAGAGCAGAGACAATAATGGAACAGCAAGATGCGTTCATGTTGTGGTATTGCCCTGCATGGGGAGACAGGAGGAGAAAACAGACTAATTAGTCTCACTCTCCCTTTTCTCGTTGCTTCTCTGTGGGCAAAACTGAACATCAGGGCCTCACGCGCCTTAGTAACACAGTTTTCTCCAATTTTTTTAAAGCTTTTTTTTTTTTTTTTAAAACACACTGTGCAGTGGGAGCCCTGACCTCGAACTGGGAATCACGCCATTAGATATTCTTTGCTTAAACTCTCCAGTTGCTGAGGTTTGATGTCAAGCTTTTCAATTTAAAAGATAAGAGTTGCTGCCATAGTTTTCTCTGGTTTTTTGTGATTGGGTTTTTTTTTTTTTCTTTTTGTTTTTTTTTTCCAGAGAGCATGTTCCGAGGTTTTGTTCAGCCGAAACTTTCCAGGCTCTGAAGATGGTCTGTTTTCTCATGGGCCTATTAAATAAGCTCCATCTGACCGGAACGCAGCACCTGTGTCTGAGTTGGCATCTAGCAGGGATTCAGTCACCTAAAAAGAGGCCTCTATGGCACCTTAGACCCCTCTGGGACATGACTTCACCCAAAGCTACACACGGAGGGGCCCCTCCCTGCTAGCTACCTGTCTTCAGAATTGTAAAATAAACTTCAGCGATCTGAATCGAACAAACCCCAGATCTCTCTGCTGTAAAATAGATAATAGCATGAATTCTGTTTACTGATTCTAGAAATTGTGATAATGAGTATTTAAAAATAATCACTTGTGAAAATCTTTACACTCCAAGTTATCTCTACTACAGAAATTTAAGTACCATTGCAGTACACAATAAAATTAGATAGTGGTTGCTATAATAAATGGACAAGATCTCAAAACTCTTGTTTACATTGGAAGTTTACTCATGAATGCTTCCATTGGTTTTCCCATTGAAATATTTATGGAGTAAGATAAAACTCCATGACCCTTACTCAGGAATGCCCATAATCACATACTCAGCTTTAAACACAGAGCCACTGAAGTTGATGAGACTTCAACACGCAATTAAAGCGCATTGTTGAGTCAGGACAGGTTCCTCACACAGGACTGTGTGCAGGAGAATCTGGGCCAAAAATGTAACCGTTTCCTTAAGGTGTGAAATAACTTCAAATATTTGATGAATCAAATGACTACGTTAAAACTAACATTTACATAACTGAGTTACTAGTTATGATGAGAACAAAAAAAAAAAAAGGGAAATATTAAAAGGTGTCAACATAGGTATGGGAAAAGAGAAACTTTGAATGCAAAACTGGTAGCAGGATTCGTGGGATTTTGCAAGTTCAAAATGTAACTGACACACTTCTTTGTTGCTGTTAATTTTGTTTTGCCTCATATTAACTGCATCACTTTGATGAATATTTTTAAAAATAAAATAATGGCTATCACTCAGGCTGCTTTGAAGTATTTCTGAGTTGAATGACTGGTAGCATTTATTGATTTCATAGTGTGACACTAGAAGTTTTGATATGGGATTTTAAAAAATGATATTTGAAGTTAAAAGAAGACATCTTGATTAAAGCCAGAACAAATTGTTTGGCTGAGATTCAAACTCTGGTTCACATGCCTTTCCAAGCTTGTAGATTCACTTGCTTGCTAGGAAAAGCCCATATGCTTTCAATGGATGAGTTAAAAATTCATGCCATGGAAGAGCAGGAAACTGCTTCAAAGTTGGGAACCAACAGAACAGCTTAAGCCATGAGGGAAAAATATACTCGTAGACATTAGAAATAAGAACAAGGTAGAAAGGTCTCGTGTTTAAGGGGTTCAACTCTGAGCCACAGACAGCGTGACCTTGAAACAAATCCCACAGTCTTCTGCGCATCCGTTGCCCATATGCAAACTACTGATAATATCGTTCTCATCTTCTCCTTTGCAGGAAGCCGTGAAGATGAATAGCAGCTATACGATGCTGTAAGTCATATGGCCGGCTAGAGAGACGATCTGTTGGGTTATCGCTTTAAATCTCAAAGGGACTGCGATGAATGCTACTGATCTGGTGGGTGCAATCACTCATTGCCAACAGTCTTCTGGGTAATTTTACTTCAAAAGGTACCTCCGAGGCCCTACCATGCAGGGAACCGACTCTCTGTGCTGGCCGCTTCTACTGAAATACTTGACGTACTCGTGGCTTCTCCAGGCAAGGGGGGAACATCTAGAAAAGGACTGACACCCACCTCAGGGCTGCTCAGTGCTTCAGGATCCAGCAAAGTCCTACCACTGTCTCCTCCTCTCCAGTCCAGTAAAGCAGGACAATGTCCTACGTGGACCAAAGAAACATGGGTGGAAGAAGGAGTCCTTCAGAATGAACCAATACCACCAAATCTTCACAGAGGTCATCTGCTCAAAAGCCACTTGAGTGCTCCTTCTCTAAATAACTGACCTAACGCACCTGCTCACAGGGCAGTTTCTGCATCGCGGGAGAAGACCATGGCTTCTCTCCTCGACCTTCTTCTGTCGGTGGTGTCAGTGGGGATGAGACTGACTTTTAAAGGAAACACTCACTAGTGCCATTTGGGAGGGTGATGAAGAAAAAAATACCTTGTCAGTTCTGCAATGGAAAATGTAATAACTCACCAGCAGGCTATTGACCGAGTTGTTAAACTCTGGGGGGAAAAAAAAAACCTGTTAGGTGAGCTGGTTAGTATCAAGGCTCACCACTCACTTCTGCATACTACAGACCATGTCAAAAGCTTTCCAGTAATCAGCAGAGCTTAAGAAAAGTCTCTGATTAACTTTTCTTTCATCTTTCTCTTTTCCATCTGGTGTTAAAGATCAAACCTTCAGTTCCTCTACTCTTTTAAGCCTCGCCTGTTTGACAGCAAACTTCTCATCCATCTTAAATCTAGTGTGGGCTAGAATGTCTTTCAGCAGTGGCTAGAGGGCAGATATATTATCAGATACTAACCATACTGCTCCTTCTCTTTTTACTTTAGCTCTGTATTTGTTATTGTAGGATATATCTGGGTTTTCTGAGCGTTCAGCTTCTACCCTTCTACTCCAGGACACTGCTGTGCTGCTAATGCTTTGCAAATCACTGCATCAGCCCTTTGCAGTTTTGGAATGTCCTATCCGTGCTTCGCATAGCTTCTTCCAGCTTTACCAGCAGCCCAGGATACCTCTCTCTCCGGACTTCCAGCATCCGTGCTCTTAAAGGCACTGCAACGTGGGAACGGTGGTGGCCTTGACAGGGGCTGTAAGGCTTTAAACTGCACCGCTACCCATTGCCCTCCCCTTCCCCAGAGACCGCAGCAGGACACGGATGCTCAGCCACTCTTCAGAAATCATGTCTTCTTGGTGGGATACGGGTAAAGACTGCTGGAACCACTGGGATTGCCTTAGACTTGCCCCTGATCCTCCTCCCACGGCCATCTTACAGCTATTCCTTAGTAGCAGAAGAAAAACGGCTGTAATTAATTGCTAGATGGCTTGCACCAAACAGAAAAAGAGATAACACCTCCCCAGCACATTGGGGGCCATCAAGGGCCACCAATTAACAATATACAGTATTTGGATAACTGTAAATAGAAGACCATCAAGATGATCACACTTCTCATTATTTCAAAATTGGGCGTCCTTTCAGGAAGTGAAATTCCGGTTTCTTCCTGGCTCTGCCACCTAACATCACTTGTAAGCTATGACTTCAGAGTCATTTGAGCCATCAAATCCATTTCAAGCATATTTATGAGGCTAGTAACTGTACCAGAGATTCATAAAACGTCTTCATGGCTTTGCAGGGGGAGGCAAAACGTTTGAAAAAGAAAGATGCTAAAAGATGTGGGAGGAAGAGGAAAGCTGCAGCTGCCTCGGGCAACTTACACCAGAGTGGACGCGACCACCTTGTACAACAGCAAGCCTGTGAAGGCCAGGTCTTTGCTAGGGAAGAGCGCAGCCCAGCAGGAGCAGATCCGCAGACACCTGATGCGCACACTGTGCTTACCTCCGGGGATTTACTGCAGATGAGCTCTAGTCTGCTCCCGTGAACCGAATGAGTATATTAGGTGTAGTCCTGGAGAGCACGTTCTCATGTGGTTTAAAGAAAAGGAATAAATACAGTTTGCGCGTCCTCAGACCACTCCATGATGTGAACCGCAGAGCAGCAACTGGCAATAATAATGATTTTTTTTCTTCAGTGGTGCTCTCCTGACCCCGAGTTACGCACTAATTACACCGTCTTTCTGTAATACCTATCATAGGATATCTTCATTAAGCATCTGTGCTCAGTACGCATGGCGCTGCATTGGGACAAAAGGGTTTTCATGCAGCCTACCATCTCCCTCAAGAATGCAGACCTGCAACTCCATGCCTACGTAAAACAGGGGGACGTAAACATGCTTTGCAAAACAGTTTCAAACCTTAAATTTATGAAAGAAGCAATCAGACTGAACTTGAATGTGGCCCATCAGTGAGGAGAGTTAAATGGGGTCCCTGGAGGAAGAATGGTGTGATGTTTGCAGACCTTCCTGCCTTGCTGTTCTGAGCCTGGGCTAAAGAATTTGGGTGCTATCACAGTGTCAGCGACGTCTTCCTGCGAGGACAAGTGTAAGAAAGCACCTTTGGGAATGATCGGTTCTGCCTCAGAACTGAAGTAGCTGTTGTCTGATGGTGATCGGTACCTAATACATCAGGAGAGATGCAGCAGCACGTTACGGGGCAGCTGTAAACAGCCTGCTTTCATATCCCGCTCTCTAGTAGTTAGAGACTGATTTACATCCTAGAACACAGGGTTCAATATCCTTTTCGCCAGTTGTTGTATTAATTTTATCATCAGGTATTTCTGATTTCCATATAAGCATCTAAATTGGGATCCTTCTAAATCTCAGTCTGAACAATTTGCTGTGGCAGACAGGCCCACAGTTAAATCATGTGTTGTGTAGAAAAGCATTTCCATTTATCAATGCTGAATTTCATACCTCCAACTATCAATTTAGCTGACACTGGAATTCACTTAAAACATTTCTTCACGATGTAATAGATCCTATACGTGTAAGTTCATGCTCATACGGTGAATGGCAATCAATTGTATTTACGGTTATAAACACAATTGCTCTGCAGCATCACTGCTGCAGCTCCTGCAGCCCGTGTTAGTGTGGAGGCAAGGATTAGTGTTAATGAGGGCTGAGAAATGGGTGAAAATCATAATAAATGCAAACATTCTGATTAACCAGGAGGAGGCTGGGAAACACTAAACCAACTTTGGAAAGGAGCGACTCCTTGCAATTTTCGCTGGCTCGTATCATGAAACTAGGGATGTGAATCATCCATCACTACATTATTTCAGTCTTAAAGCAGCACAGCTTCGACTGCGGGACAGTTCTGCTGATAGGAAAACCTGAGGGACATAATTGTGGGTCAGACATCTGGTTTTTAAAAATTTGTTGGTTGTATGTTACATGCAGATTACAGACATGTTTGATGTTACACAGTTTGCCAAACTGCATTTTATTTGCTGAAGGGAACCAAACTATGAAAATAAATGAGCTATTTTGAAGTTAACGATGTGCACAGGCTCCTCTTGAAATGCTTGGAGAATACACTACTTTTCCACACTAAATTTTATTCTGGAGATAATACTTGCTTGGCAAATAACACCTTTTAAATGTGTATTTATCATCTCAGGAAGTTTAAATGATGGCACATACCTCCTTTTTTGGTTGCAGGGTAAGTACTCATTTTGATAAATCTAAGTTTCCTGTAACTTGGTTACGTAGTAGTTACTTGCCTCACAGAAGTGTTTTCAAGATTAATTGGTTAATACTTGCACAGTTTTGATGTGTACAGTCCACATAGCTATTATGATTTATTTCACACGTTTGGTGAAAGTTTAAAATACTCTTTCCCCCAACATTGCAAACTTTGATTTCCTTTTTTTTTTTTTTTCTAAATTTTGTACAGTTTCAGTTTAGGGAAAAGTCACTTCATTCCTGGTTCTCCAAAAGCATGGAAAGATGTCAAGTTTTTCAGAGCTGCTGTTGATAGCAGGAAAACCAACACAATCTGGGCAGAATCAGCATCATCATAAATAAAAGAGTAATGTTTTGATTTTGCGCTATAAATAATGAATTAAGCCCCTGATTTTTATCCAAAAAAATTAAGAGGCATAATTAATTCAGACACGCTTCAGGGTAGTTCTAACACACGCTCTTTGTTCTCGTGTTTTCTCTTCTATTTGATACGGTTGCTAGGATGCTACTGCAAAATAATACATATCAAGATCGTTATTACGGGGTTATGTGGTTATGACACGGTA
The DNA here is from genome assembly GCA_013398295.1 of Chionis minor. Taxonomy (NCBI): domain Eukaryota; kingdom Metazoa; phylum Chordata; class Aves; order Charadriiformes; family Chionidae; genus Chionis; species Chionis minor. Next base: position 20,097 of record VZSF01008837.1, read on the forward strand.
TCACTTTGTGAACTTCTTTTCTCCTTCAGAACCTGATAATTCTGTCAAGCTGGGTGCGATCCCAGCCTCCCACACCAGCATATTTTTATTAGGTGGAATGAATGAGTGAATGAGTGAATGAATGAATGAGAGACTCCCGTGTGCCCAGAGGAAGAGTGGAGGCTCTGGAGGCGCCGTTATCCCCGGCCCGGCATACAGCACAGCACGGCTGTCCCTAGCTCAGAAGAGCGATGCAGCTCTCAGGGGACGCCAGCGGGAAGCAAACGACGCCTGCTCCTTTCGATGCGCACACAGAAAAGCAGCGAGTTCCGCGGCTGAAGGACCAGAGGCATTTCCCTGACACCTCCGAGCTCCTGTGAAGGTCCACCCTTTGGAGAAGGTGCTACAGCACAGCCAAGAGCAGACCTGGCTTGGGAATGTTGCTTAACCAACTTCAGTCCTTTCTGAAATATAAATGCTTCACTGTCCTCCTGGAAGACAGTGCTTCTGCTCCAAGTACTCTGTTTCCCAAAAGCTTGATATTCTGTCCACCCTGTGGATGCCATCTTTAGGTCAGTAACAGGAGGTGAAACTCCAATTCCAGCCAACAAATTTCATTAATCTTTTCCTTTGCTGTTTGCCAAGTCAAGATTTATTATTTTATCAGCTTTTACTTATTTGCTAGCATTCATGAAGCTGATGAATTGGTTGCAATCTACTTTGACTCCTGCTTACTGGCAACTGCAGACCAAGTCCTGAGGAGCAGGAGGGACGTGAGGCCTCCTACAGCCTCCACAATTAAAGTCTCTCTCTTAACTGATGAGTTAGGAAAAAGAAAAAATCTGTCACTCATAGGCAATTATTTTGTGGTTCTTACAACTAATTGTGCCAAGTCAGATTCACACAGATGAGGACAGACTATAAAAGTGGCTGATTTTAACTATGCATCAAGCAAATTACCCTTAATGTAATATTCTAACTTTCAAAGCCCTCATGTAGCAAACCAAGTGCAGGATTTCAGAGAATCTACATACCTGATTATATTAGCCGGTCTATCCTAGTCTCACGCTGCATCAGATGGGAAACAGACACAGTTTGTGTGACACAATTAACAGTAAAACGTAATCTCTCGTATGCGCACACACGTACGCACGTGCTAGAACGGTAGGGACAGGAGCAAACAAAAGCAGGCAGGGATTATGGGGCAAAGGCTTCACCATCGGCCGTAGGTGCCTACGAGAAAACACGGGCTCTCAGACAGCGCTCTCTCCTGCGGCTGCAGCGCTTTCAGCTGAGCAGCGCAGGTTCGAGCGCCGCAGTTCAGTCCACGGTCCCTGCAAATACGATCGTGCCACCCTGTCAAAAGTTACCGACTCTGCTCCCTGCGCACCCGGTAGGGCATTCCCACAAGTCATGTCACAGGAAGACCACGCAAAGAATTCAGATTTCACGCTCCAAACGCCCACACAGCACCCTGCTGTTCTGAGCAAGCCTCTTTACCTTACCGTTACCTCATCGTCTTTACTTTGAGGGTAACTTTCCCAGCCAGAGAAAGTTGAGAGCAGTGCCTGGCGCTACATGGCCGTTCTCAGCTCTCTCTCGGAGCTCTGCCCCTGCAGAGCAGCTACACTGATGAAGCAGCTCCACTGATGAAGCAGCTCCATCATGCACCGGGATGGGGCTCACCTCTGCGCAGTGGGAATTAAATGGTAAATAGGCCTCGTGTCAAAAACTTGATGTATTTCTTCTGGGCGTACAGTGGCTCTATTCCTCTTTAACTTACTAAATCTATTTTCTTTACTGAGCTCAGGCCAATTGCGAGGAGTCTAATCTTACAGTTTAACCATTCGTTCCTGTGTCTGAAAAAGATGCTCTTTTCTTTGACTGCTCCAGTTCAATCTCATCTCTCATTTACTCCGGCTGGTTCCCCCTTTGACCCGTGTTTTGTCTGTCATTCCGGTTTCTCTCTGCATACAGAAAACATCCTGACGCAGGGGCTCTGCTCTTCAGGCAGGTCTAACTGGAGAGCAGGGCTGTCTCGGGCAGGGCACGTTCCCCTCCAGCCTCCCGTGGACACCCCTCTGCAGCTACAGGCAAGGGGCCACCATAAGCATAAGCCGTAAGCCAACCCCCCAAAATTTACACTGGCTCTCAATTTATCTCGCCAACATTGCTCTAAACTCAGTCTCCCAGTCTCGGGATAAAACTTCTCACTCACAGCAATGCTTCTTTACTATTTCAAGCTAACTTTTACCTGGTTGGGCTGAAAGATTAAGTAGAAACTGAGCAGGAATTTAACGGGAGAGACTTATTATGTACTGAGAGGCACCTATTGTATTTCTTTTAAAATATCATGTAAGACAAACTTTGCATTTGCTGAAGTTACCTCCTCCGTTCTCTCTGCCAGCTGATATTTTGAGCAGTCCAGCAACAGTTTAGCCAATACACAGTCTTTAGCATTGCTCTTTAAATTGCAAGACATATTTTTATGCATACTCTATTTTCCACTCTGAAATGACAATATAAGTCTCCTTCGTGCAGCTGAAACACGCCCTCTCGTCTCTATACTTAACATCCAAATTATACCTGAACGCTTGCAAAGAAGTTTAGGAAGGATATCGGTCTATTCTAGGACCCGCAGGAAATAAATATTGTGAAACATACTTTTCATTCCCTTTGTTCTGAAGTTTTATGACTAAATGTTGTGCTGGTAACACAGGTTTATCAGGAATGCCTGACTTGTCCAGATCTTGAACTCTAATGAAATAATTCAACAGAGCAAGGAAAGAAAAGGAGGAAAAGAGGGGGAAAAGAAAAAGAAAAGGGAAAGAGTAAGCCAGCTACAGTATGAAAAGTCTAATCGTTACTTGCAACATCAGGTCAGTGTTTCTGTCACAGCTGTAATACGAAAAAAGCTGATGTTGAGCTGGTAACATCCGCTCTGTGTCCCATGATTTCAATATTCCTATTCACACTAGCTAAGGCTCTGGTCTTAATTATTTAGGCTTGGATCCTACTGGTTTTGGGGTTTTTTTCCCCTCTGAAGACAGATCCTTTTATTGAAAAATACGTTTTGCAGAGCTGATTGAAGTGGACAAATAAGGTCCCTAAGATTGCTGCTGCAGAACACGGTCCTTGTCTCCCGTTTTACAAAATACACAGAAAGAGATAATTCACAGTTGAAAGTCAGTAGGTAGAATATATTTCTGATAATATGATAGTGGCTCATTAATTAGAACAGTTTGCAACAAAATCTAGGATGATGGAAGCCTAATGCAACCCGGAGCTTTATTTGAAGAACACCCTGTGAGCGTCCAAGCATGTCAAAGCCTTCCCTGTATGCTCCACTGGCAGGAGTGCTCCTAAAGAACACAGCATTCACTTCCGCAATCTCAACATAAGAAAGGCAGGAATAATTTTGAAGCAGCTCAGAAGATAATGCTGCAGGTGACGAGGCTGAACGTACATAAATAAATATTTAGCACAAGCAGCTTCAGCTGCAGTAATAACAAAATGAACTAAATTGAAGAGTGAACTCCCAAGATGTCGTGCATGGCTAGAAAATGCCATGCTGTGAACACCTACCTGACCTCCCTCTTTCCTTGGTTTCTATGAAGAAGGTAACAATTCAGGCCGTGTTTATAAAGCCCGTCTGGTTTCAGCTGTCCTACCTGAAGAGGTGCTCGCCCCATCCTCCATCTGCTCGCCACCTCCCTCTGCTGCAAGTTGTCATCCCCTCTCATCTGCTTGCTCGGCTGCTCATATAATTGCTCCTTAACTCATTTCAGCCACAAGGAACCCCACTAATAAGGACCTAGTACTGGCACTGTTAAAGTAACCTGCCTTCTTCCAACCGAAAGACGTCGACGCAGAAGATAAAATGATAGAGGCGGCAAGAATTTAGGGGAGGGGGTGAGGGAGCAAGCGCAGGACAGCGGCTGAGAACGATGTGTGCACACACTCTAATTAGAAGCAAGGAGATATATGGCTTTAGGTATGTAAACAATTTTCTCCCATTGGCTTTAGCCTGCCAGAAGTGAGAAAGAGAGAATATATGGGTCACCAAACACTACGTAAGACTGTTTACATAGGGTAATTTGGAAAATGTATCGAGCCTGGGTACGTATCTTAAAATGAAACAAAACAGTACCATCACCATCCCTAACTGACCTGTTTTAGTTACGTGATTGACTGTTACTAGAACAACATCTTTTGATGCATCTGTTCTGCAAGTAATCCTGCATCCTCCTCTGAATTTCTAAGTCGGCTGAACTGATTGCCAGAGGAATACCAGCCAAGAGCGGTACACGTCACAAGATCACTAGATCATAAAACTAACATTCGGTGGGGAGAGATTGTGAAACCTAAATTAACAGCTGGGGCATGTTTCGGTTAATGTAACGTTCCTAAATCTGCAAAACTGCTAAAATATAAGCAATACGGATTTTTTAATTTATTCCAAGTGTAAGACTTCAGTTGGTGAGGAAGCCAACGTGAACAACTCCAAGTAATAAGAACATACTCTTCTGAGATGCTACTGATGTATCACAAATTGGTTTAGAAACCTGCTACCTTTTTTATTGTATGAGACATCCAGAGTCTTTTATGAACACACCTCAGAGAAACTTGGCAGAGGCTTTGAGAAGCAAACAGAACGTTACTTGGAAAACATTAGTGACCTTTATAACACCTGGTGTTTGATCCCAAGATAAACTTTCGGCAGCATCCACCCCTCAAGTCTCCGAGTGCTGCCAGCAGAAGACAGGCAGAGATGGGTGGGTTTTCTCAGGTGGGGGTGCCGGGTGGTCCGGCTGTGCGCGGGGAGGAGGAGGAGGGCTGGCCTGCACCCACCGTGCTCCCAGTGCTAAGCCTTCCACAGCTAGGCAGGCTGCTGGGCTGGGCTGTGCCGGTGGGACCGTGCCCTGACGGCTGCTGCAACTCAGCTGCCTCTTCTGCGGCTTGGCCGCAAGTTCTGCCGTGTCTTACCTGCTGCAGTCGAAACCCCAGGAAAGAAATGACAGTGTCTCACTTTTGCCCAAACCTGTCATCTTCCACGGGACTCTGCCTTAAAGACCCCATTTTTTGTGGTCCACCAGGCTCAGGCACGGAAACAAGAACTAAAGATGTGCAGGAAAAGCTAGACAGCCTCTGGGAGAACCCAAAACTTGGGAGACCATCCTGTACCTGCCCCCGGCAGTACTGGTGCTAGACCAGTATTTGGAGCGAAAAAGATTGACAGCAGCCCTGCAGCTTCCCTTATCCCTCCCCACCATGCAAAGCCCAAGTACAAACAAGAAATCTACAATAATAAATACATTTTACATGGGCAAGCCCTTGGCAGAGTCCAGGTTGGTTCTCCGTCCTCCTGGGCCAATAATCTGCTACTAAGCTACACAAGTGCTGTTCCAGCTCCTCAGAGTCTGGTGAACTTTTTTCATTACCAGCTACAGTTCCCCCATGCGGTATCTTGTTACTGTCTTACGCAAAGAGGGGGCAGTGCTAGGGAAATTGGGTGGAAGCGACACGTTCCATTGCTTCTGCAACTCCTGCACTGGGACTTCAGTTCTCACTGTGAAGCAGGAGAATCTTCTACACGCAGTCAGACGTACCGTTCACACCAGATAATTGTCTCCGCAGCTCATTACTCCGGGACCTGTATGCTGTATCGCACACCTGATGCTCTTCAGCTCAGGGGCTGCCTCTTACACCCTGTGCTGTCTCCCACAGCTTCAGGCAAGACCTAGTGCAGGAAAATCCACCTCAAGTAACACAGTAGAAACCACCCCAGAAACGTGTATACATTTGACTTCCAAAATGACCTTACCGAAGTACAGAGCTCGCTTAAAACAAACAGGTTTTGTTTCTGCAAGGCTCGTCAGTGGACAGCAAGTCAATGCATTTCCATCGCCACTCGTGTCCCCAAACCCGTGAGCGGTGAGTGCCACTCACTCAAGCCTGGCAGGACAGGTCCAGGCTGGATGCGTGGATGTGATCTGACGCTTACGTTCCGTTTTGCCAAAGGCCTGTGCTGACGTCGGCTCATCTCACGACGCGTGCCGGGGTGCTGAGCCTGATCCCGCTCAGCCTACACCTCCTGCCGGGATTACCGGCTGCAAGAGGAGGACGTGTGACACAACGCCTTTGCGTCGTCGTGCAGCCTGTTCCCAGGTCCACCAGGCCTCCGGAGGAGAGGAAACCCGTCAGTGCCAGGAATGCCTGGGCTCTTGTGTTACGGGCCCAAAAAGGAAGCTCACCCTTTGAGCGCTCCTTCCTCCTTGCCCACCTATGCTGCAGACCTAGTTAGAGGAGTTTTATCGTCTCTGGCAGCAATCCTGAGGAGATGGATGCCTTTTACAAAAGGGATGATCGCTAATCAAAATCCCTAAGCTTCTTCCCTTTCTACCATTTCCCAGGATCTGCGCTTTCTCTGTGCACAGCTTCAGTAGATGGTAACGCCGGAGTCCTTGCCGCCCCGCGCACCAGGAAGGCGTGCCGCGGGACCAGCGTTCTGCCGCTTAACAAGCATTCGGCCTCCGAATTCCACGACGAGTCTCACGTATCACACTTCCCTCAAGAATGTGAGCAGGCAAGTTGGCCAGACAGCTCTGGCATTTGGACATGGGTACGGCCTGATCGACAGCTGAACGGAGTCAGAGAGGCTCCTTTTGTTCCTGACAACCAGTTGCAGAACGGGAGCCCGCGCTGCACAAAGACTTACTGCCTGCCACCCTTGCAGCGATCACCCGCGCTTCAGTTAGTATTCCAAGTACCTCGGTGACCAACGATCAACTCTGAAAACTGCCATTAAGTGTGTATCTCATCCCAGTGCCTTACTGAAGGCCCCCCCGCCCCATGCTCTCCCACCCCAAAACACCCAAACCAGCTGGAGCTACCTGGTGGCTGGGAGAGGGAGGCACCAGCCAGCCCCTCGGGCGGTCCCTCCTCCTCCGAGTTCCTGAAGGGCCACACTCTGCCTCCCATTTCTCATGAGACACACGCACCTCCATCTGTAAAGGCAAAGAGTAAGTAACAGCCATTAAGGGAAGGAGAGCTGTGAGGGAGGATTTCTTTTTATTTCCTCCTGTTGGATTATTTTGCGTAGCTGGCAGCTTCCCTCTGTATTTTCAGTCTGATCTCACTTTGGTCCTAGCGATTCTCTCTCTCCTGCTCCTCCCCTGAACACCGTGACAGAAAAAGCTTGAAGAAACAATAATTTGTGCCTGTAAATTATCAGGAAGCCTACAGGTAACATGCTTTTGAAACTGGTGAGATTGCAAGCTGAATGTGCTCTTTTAATACGGTAAACTGCAAACCAAAATCACAGCTGCCATAAGAGCCTATAGATGGTTTTCTATAAGGCCGTATTAATATTTCATATCCCCGTCACCTCCGAGCGTTCGTAGCTGACTCGTCACCTTGCACAAGCCGGTAGGATTTGCAGTTTGGCAATAAGACACATCAGTGGGGGCAGCGTGGAACACTGCTTGGGCAAGAGGTGCTGCACTCGCGGTGCAAAGGAGTCTCTTGACCTTGAGCTTCCCTAAGCGTGCGGCGTGGCTGAGCGGGTTCCTTACAGCACAACACTACACGCACGGCAGGGCTGCGGAGGTGGCAGAACAGAAATAATCCGTCCCGTATATTCCTTACGCGCAGAAGCTTGTCTTATAATTACTAAGCACGCAGCATTTTTAAGGCAGCCCTGGTTCCAAAATACGTTATTCTGAGATAACGCAATATGACTCAACACAGCAGCGTGAGACAGAGGTGACATGAGCAGGTAAAGTTGTCAAAATAGGTGACAGATGGAGTTGTACTAAAAAACATTCAAGATATTTGCTTCTTAGTTTTTCCCCAACACGCATCTCCCACACAGTTTTAAAAATTTACCTTGAAGTGCCTCTACATAATCTAATGTGATGAAAGAGAGAGAACAAGAGTGAAAGAACGAATCGCAGAGTTGTTACAGATAATATGCGACATACAGCAGATACCAGCACACAGCAAATAGCCCTGTTTGCTGACAACCTATATTGCTTTTGAATAGTTTGGCATAAATTGCCCATACATGCATGATGTGTATTTTCTCCTTTTTCTTCCAGCTCTAGTGGTTTGAAAGGTAAACTCCTCAGTGATCAAGCTAAATGAAGTAACTCAGTCCATTACAGCAGTACGAGATTTGGCACAAATCACCCACGTCTGTTTTCTTGTAGGACACACTGTCCTTCCCCCCTTTAAAAGGAAGTGACACTACCTCCCGTTCATCTGATTGACGTGTGTTTTGAGAGAGATAGATATTACATGAACACACTGTACTACATTATTCTATTTCTTACACATGCATCAAAGATAGATTGATGCTTTTCTGCATGTCTTCACATCTGGAAAATAAATACTTTGCAATAGATGTAACATCACCCAGTAATGTTTGTCGCTGTAACAGACCATGATTTGTTCTGCAGAAGCATCCCATCCTGTAACAAGCTCCATCCAGGCAGGATTTCAGCTGACATCAGGGAAGCAACTACCACAGGACCACGGCCCAAACCAGCTCAAAATACTTGAGTTTGAGAAACTAAAAGGGTTTATTGAAAGCTCTGTTTAATCTTAGATTAATTTTATTTCTTTCTTTATTTTTCAACTATAAAAAGACGATGCCCAGCCCAGGATATTTATGCATTTCAGAACAGATTTGCACCTATTAATGTACCGTGTTTACAAAACTGAAAGTTGTGATTAGGGAAAGTGATACGTCCCTTTAAATAGTCCACCAGCTCTTTGCTGGTCCTCACAATGTGCTGTATTTTGGGGACCTCAGTTACAGACCAGCGCAGTAGCACGCATTCGGAAGCAGCCTTGCGTAGCAGTCGCATTTACGAACAGGGCTATTCAGAGCCCATTTGTATATAACCAAAAATCAACAAGGATGATATGCTAATTTAGAGGCACAGCGAAATGGAAAGTCTATTTCCATTCAGAAGACGAAACAGAAGTAAACCTGGAAGTTTAGTGAGCAAAAGAAATCAACTTTGGAGAGAAGTGTTGGAGCTCCAGCAAAGGGTACATCCCGGACAGTGACAGAAACGAGGTGCCAAAGAGAGGGATTTTAGTGAAGTCAGCGTGCTCCTCTCCAGGCAGATGTGTATCTGTTCTACTCATCCGCGTGCCATCACATCCAACACAAATGCTGCTTAGTCACGTTAATGTGAAATAATCTAAGCGGGGTGTATCAGCTCAGGCTCCCTTTTATGCTGACCACGGCTTTCTGCACAGGGCTGGGGCGCAGCTGGCGGTGCGGTGCACGGGCCAGTGTAAGCAGTGCCGTCCTGCAAACACCAGCCGGACGCTCCCCCATCAATGGGCAGTCAGAAAAGGCAAAATACTCTGTAGAATCATAGAATCACTTGGGTTGGAAGAGACCTTCAAGATCATCGAGTCCAACCATAACCTACACTACCAAAACCACCCCTAACCCATGTCCCTCAGCACCACGTCCACCCGGCTTTTAAATACCTCCAGGGACGGCGATTCCACCACCTGCCTGGGCAGCCTGTTCCAATGCCTGATAACCCTTTTGGTAAAGAAGTTTTTCCTAATATCCAACCTAAACCTCCCCTGGCACAACTTGAGGCCGTTTCCTCTCGTCCTGTCGCTTGTTCCTTGGGAGAAGAGACTGACCCCACCTGGCTATAACCTCCTTTCAGGGAGTTGTAGAGAGGGAGAAGGTCTCCCCTCAACCTTCTCTTCTCCAGGCTAAACAATCCCAACTCTCTCAGCTGCTCCTCAGGAGACTATGGCTTGATGGATCACCCCCCCCGAGGAGCATTAGCTGGGATTTTGTAGTCTCTGGAAAATCACCTGTCCCCAGAGCCACAGGCAATAGCTGCTGCCAGTGAACTCTTGATGTTCCAAACAGAAGCAACAGGAATAACATTGCAATGTAATTTCTGATATGTGACTGGATTATGGCAAATAACAAACACTGCGGAGACCCGTGAGCGTGCCATAGGCAAAAGGAAGCAACCTTAGAGCGCTGCCTGGCCGAGGGGGTGGCACGATCCCGTTCCTGCATGCTGCTGCGACAGAGCGTAGGCCTGACGAAAGCCCAGGAAGCAGGAAGGAAAAGGCAGTTTGTGCAACATCTGCCAGGCTCCCATATGGCATGTTCCAAACTCACTATTGCCTGATGACAGCACGCAGATTAGGGCATCAGTGTGGGCTGAACTGGAACTGATCTTTCACTGACTTTTGAATAACTTTATGGCATGGATTAAGAGGGGCGTGAAATTCATCTTCACATCACTGTTGATCCCTTGCCCGTAAAAGTTATTCCAAACTCAAGAGCATTAACAAAGGGTATTTTGAAAACATATATAAGGAATTGAAACTATTTAGGGCTTTTATTTATACAATCCGCACTCAGCATAGCGCTAGATGCGTAATATAGCTCTTTTGTAACTCCGGGTCCTTACTGTACGCTGTATAAACATGTATTTCAAGCCCTGGTCAAGACTACCAACAGCATTTTTTAACCCTTACAGCACGATTAAATCCTTAGCTCTCAAACAGTTGTTTCCACCTATTCAGCTCGGAGCACTCGCGAGGGCTGGGGAAGGTTCACCACGGCAGCTAGGGAAACCGAAGAGCAGAAAGGTCTGCAACCACGTCCCCTGGCTCCCACACCACGTCTGCAAAAGTCCTTTTTTCAGGGACAGTCTGAGGTACCGACCCCAGACCCCGCTAACGTAAAAGCTGTTCACATCTCGCGTTACAGCTGCACTTTCAGTACGACTGAGCAACCTGCAACACCCAACAGGGGCGCGCAAAGCCAGTCTGTCATCACGCACGCTTCCCTCAATCGTTCATTTAACTTTCCCTTGCCTGCGAGATTGATAACTGGTATTTGTGCCGGTCCCGGGGACAGGAGTCGCACCATGTTATGTCAGCCAGGGACAGGCAAGCCTGCTTGGCATCATTTGGTACTCAATGAAACTTTCTAACTTGGAAAGTTTCATTTGAACTCAAGCATAACTGAGTTTGTCTTCCCTTAAATAAGGGCTGATAGAGAGAGTAAATGGAGGGAGAATGGGGGAAAAAAAGAACAAGACAAAAAAAAAAAACACCTACTCTGCAGACCTGCTAGTCCTGTTTGGGTTTTTTTAGGACTCTCCTGTCAAGACTTGCTGACAGATGAGCTCTCTTGAGTCTTACAGCAGTGATTTAAGATGTTACTGCATCCCTCGCTCCCCCCACCCTCCCGCTAGAGGTTACAGCCCACATAATAGGATTGGCAGAAAGGAGTATTTTCCCGTGTCTCGGCCATTCCAATTTAAAATCTGGCATATTAGCTTAAAATATTTTGATGCGAGGCACGGAAGGACTGTGGAGGTCACCTAGTTCATGCTCCTGCCTGAAGGCTGGATCGACTGTTCGGTGTCGCCCCTGACAGATACTTGTCTGACACCTTCAGCACCCCAGTGTTGGAGACACTACAGCCTATGTGAGCCACGCGAAATGAAAATACTGACCACTACAGAGCCTGCAGCAGGCTCCCATGAAACCCCACGAGTTTTAACCCGCCCCGTTCCTCTTGCTAGCAACTACAGCTTTTCAACCAATTTCCTAGATTTCAGATGCAAATGGATGTCAAAAGCCTTACGAAAACACTGTATTGTCCAGTCTTTCTCCTCTGGAGAAAAATACCTTATTTGCAATGGTGTAGCCCTGAGACACAACCTTCCTTTCCAGAAGCCCGGTGATTACTCTGGTTTCTTACAGGAACTACAAGGAAATTCATCAGGCCGCGGATGTCCCCGTGGCATCGCATTTTGTGCGCTGGCCTGTCTAACTGTACCCTGCTACACCTACAAATCTTTGATCTTAAGGCTACTCTCCCCTCCTCTGCCTAGTGTTTGAAGTGAAAAAGTAGTGATTTAGCTAAACTGGTTTCTTACCATCCTTCCTCTCTCTTGTTTCCACAGGAACACTTTGCACTTGTGCTCTTAATACTGTTTCCTAAAGGATCTCCTAGATCTGTTTAACACTGTTTTTCCCTGGACAAGATTTCATGGCCATGCTGACATTTACCTTCCTAAAACTTTACTTTGAGGATATGTGAGTGAAAGAGTTCCTGTCTATTGGATCCAACCTACGTAGCTGTTCTTTTCCACGTCCTACACAAAAAAGAAATGTTTCAGTATATTTCAGTAATTGCCTAACCCATCTGCACCCTTTATTTTTCATTGAATGTCTTAAGTGTCTTCTCTGTTTCTACATGACCCTGTGCTCCAGAGGAGTCAACTGCTTGCTCCCAGAGGACCGTATATCCTGGATCTTCCTGGCTGCCGTAGCACGCTCACAGGGAACTTTTCTCCCTTGGCAAGTTGAACAGGAGGTTTCTCTCTCTTTCTCTCTCTAACCTGGCCCTCAGAGCAGCTCCCTGGAGACCCACGGTGGCACATCTCCCCGTGCTCCTGCACAGCACAAGCTCTACCTTGCCAGCTCCGCTGGGGCACCTGGAGCAGAAGAGGAGCCGCAAGGCGCGGGGCAGCTGGCTGGGGTGGGAAAGTGAGCCAGGGGACTCCCATCCCTTTCTCTGCAGAAAGGGACTCTCTGGGGCTCTTTGAAATTAAATCTGCCTTGACAAAGCCTGGGTTAAATTACAGGAGTGAGATGTTGTTGAGACCGACAAACGGAGCCGGGTTCCCACGCAGCGAAAGCCAGGGAAGGGGTGGGCGGGTGGCAGAGCCCGGCTGTGTCACCTCTGTGGGGACGCGCGGCTCTGCCCCACGAGAAACGGTCCCAACCCTGTGCTCGGCTCCCTTCCTATCGGAGACCCCCATCCCGGGCGAGGCCAAGCACCTTCCGTTGCCTCCATAAGGAGGCCTTTAACATGGTTTCAGGAAGCAGCCTCTTCCCAGGGTGGCTTTCCACCTAACACTTGGATGTGGCCGTCTGTGGTTATTTCCCAGGCTCCGGGAGCTGCTCAGGTGATTCCCGGGTATGTTGTGCTGCGGCATCGTGGGGTTTTATTACAGGCCAAACAGAATTTGCCACCCCCGGGAGATGAACTAAAACGATCTCTACAAGTATTGGTATGCACAACAAAACTTTTACATCACCATTAGCAAAGCAGAGTATTTCCGTTTCCATTATTTCAAGTTGAATAATTTAATGTTCACCCTTTTTAAATTTACCACTTTTAAATTAAAAACTCATTAAAATGTTTCAATAACAGTTAATATTAGCATAGCAATAAGACATACCAAGTAGGCATTACCAGGAGATAATTGACCTGATCTGTAAATTGGTGCCCTTGGCTTTACCTCTGGATGTCAATCAATTAAAGCAGTCAATCATCTCCGAGTAGTGCCTGCCTCAGCAGGTCTTATTGCTTAATCATATAACTGTTGAGCTAATACCGTTCATATTTCTGGACAAAAAATTCCACTAGGAATTCCCATTCATTATCACATCAAAATTAACAAGATCTTGAAATGCATATTATATTATTCATAACACACTACTCTGCCAAATGGAAAACATCAAAATATATCTCCTCTCCTTTCTTTCCTTTTTTTTTTTTTTTAAAAAAAAAAGCATGGCAGTTGTTAATTAGCCATTCTTTAGGATGATCAAGTAATTGAGATACAGGTTTTGGATCGGGTTCACAGGGAGTATGTGGTCAAGTTAATGAGTCATGAAGAGACTAAAATGTCACTGTATAGAAAACGGACTTCTGCTCAGCTGATATTAATTGCAGTGGCACCAGCGAAGTCAATAGCTCTGTGCCCATTCACTTCAGGTGAGGATCAGGCTTTCTGTTTACAAGAGTGCGGAATTTAGTGAACCCCTTTTAATCTTCTATATAACGAAATTTAGTAGACATAAATTTTTTTAACTCTTTGGATTCTGCCTAAAAGCCTTTACAGGCCTGAATTGTTCTACTTAAGCTAATGACTTGGCAAAATATCACATGAATAGAGAATTAAATGGATCTGCCTGTGCCAGTTCAAGCTAACAGACTCAGACCCTCTGTGAGCTGAAAGCTGACTATATATATCAGAAATAAAAATCCTTGCCCTCAGGAGAGCGGCGCAAGCAAATGGAGCATGGGACCTCCGTCCTGCACATATTTGTTCATGCATATGACTTGCTAGAAGGGGCTTGTGAGTGTCAAGCTAAGCACGTAGATACGCATTATCAGGATCAGGGCCTTAGCTTTCTTTTTAAGATTCAGGGAAGTAAACGTGTCATTTTGAACATTAAATAGGATGTAAATCAAATAGGCTTGATCATTACTGAAGTGCAGAAAAGTTATCGTTTTGAAAGGAAGCATCTTGCTATTTTCTCCATAATGAAGCAGCAGACACAACATTATTAATGATAACTGTGTCTGGATTGTGCATTCAACCAAGATAAGAGTCAACATGTTTGGTAACATCAAAGCAAACCTGATACCTTAAGTATAAGAAGATTAGTATTTACAGTGATCTGTAGGGTTGCTTGTTCCAAGAAGTCGAACAGACACAGCCAGGAGGGACAATTAGTAATAAATTGGCACTGGGATTCTCTCCTGTACTGGAAATCTGGCACTGTGCATAAACAGGCATTTGAAGATTTTGTTTAAAACTTCCTCCTGCAGCTAGCAGGGCGACGGGGTCTACGTGGGACGAGGCAGAAGTGAAAGTTGTTACAACATGCCGGGAAACCAGAGACAGGTTCTCCCATCGGCGTGGAAAGGTGTCAGGTATTTTGTACAGAGGCTTCAAGGACAACATCTCCAGCACGTTCTGTTGGACTCGCCCAACCCTTTTGGACGTGCCACTGCAAAGCTATCGTGTGAAAGTGCAGGGATGTAGAGAATACTCCGTATAACACGCGGTCAGGTCATAAACCATCTTACCAACACAAGAGACATCCTCTCAGAAGAAAGGGCTCTTCGTGTTAATCCACCTTTTTTTTTCAGACACAAAGGAAAATAAAACTATCTGGTTTATTGCATTCACATTTACTTCTAATACTTTTGCACTGACCTCAGCACCAAAAATATGGACAGACCCCAAATTACCTTTATGTGCCGTTGCTGGAATTTACAGCCTTGCTCAGAGACTGGCAATTAGCTAAATACCACACATTAAACATTTTTTTCCTCCTTTTGATTTTAGGTGGCAGTAGCAATGCCAAACACATGAAAATAATTTAAAAAGTATCCAGCAAAACAGGAAAGAGTGGAAACTTTCTACTCCTGACACTCGTCTCAGATGTGTTTGGCACAGCTCATTGTGACTGAAGTCAAATCCAAATCTTTACAGGTTGATAAAGGAGGAACTAATCCATTGGAGATGGGAAACCAGGAATATTTCTGCTAAATTTGACATTTGCTCCTCATATTATTTATTTTCACTGCAAACCCCACTGAAATCAATAGGAGGTATTGATGGCATTGAGCCCTGGAAATTACCTTTTGATGGAACATCCTTACGACATGAAATGGATCTTCATGGTATCTCTCTGCAACAGGGAAGTGCCACTAGATCCAGTTACAGATGAGAAAAAGGTTAAAGTGACATGGACAAGGTGCACACTAGAGGTAACACAATGCACACACGGGAAGACATTCCCTTTTAATTTAAGGTGGCTAAAACGATTAATTGGTAAATAGACAAGCGTGGAGTCTTTTCTTACAACGTTTGTGTCCCCTCAAATGTAGAAGTTTAACTATGATGAACATGTGTGTCACTCTGAAAGCTGGAAGCCTCTAAAAATACTGGCTGCACTACTAGAAACCCATATTCGCCTCCTAAAATCCCTTTCATTTGACAACATTGTCAAAGTTCTCCACTACAAAACCCTTCATAATAAAGAGAAATCATAAAACGGAAGTGATGCGTCCTTGAGGCTAACGTAGTATGGGCTCATATAGGATCATGGGTCCCTACAGCAATTCTGTCTGAGGAGAAATGATGTATGTAGCTGCTTTCAATGTAATCTGCAGACAGAAACAAGAAGATGCCTAATTTACAAAAAGATTGTAATTCAAAAATCTTCACGTTAGAGAAATATTTTAAAAATACTTCATGAAGAGCCTCCTGATACTTCCTTTTTCACTGGTGATGGAACACAAAGAACAGGAACAGAGAGTTCATTTAAACTTTGGCGTGACACAAACTTCAGAGTGTTTCAAAAGTTTGTATCACTTTCCCTAGATTATATAAACTACCAAGCCACAATTACACAACTTGAGGCTTTTTCCAGAATGATCCTAGTTACACTGTTATTACACTTGTGTTTCTTTCTGGCTGAAACACATTAAATATTTGTCAGTGCAAAAGTGTGTTTATATAGGAAAACTGTTATTCTCATTATTAAAAAGAAGAATAAAAATAAACTAATCACTCATAAGGGTATAATTCTTTGCCTAAAAGTAAAACATAATACTCTGAAGTAAAACATAAGATTCTGAATCTACATTATTAAAATGCATTTCTTTTGAAATATTGGTATAATACACAAGTTTTTGGATTTGAAACTCATGCACCGAGATGTGTCTTCATCCCACTGCAGCATTAAAAGCTTCTGGGAAATGCAGTATTATCTGCACCACTGCACACCGTAACACATTGGTCTAGGCGTCGGGGGAGTGATGGGTCAAACCTTTACCACAGTTCAGATGTTTGGGTGTTACACCCCACAAAATCAATATGAACATTTGGGCTGTATCTGAACAAATCAACATTACTTCATTTGCGAAACTCAACGGAAGGAAATCTTAAGAACAGCATTTCTCACATGAGGTTTCAGTAATTCTGCCCTTGTTATGGATACGGCTACAAGAGCCCTTTGGTATTTGAGTAGAAAGCCGAGTGTTCAGAAATGTGTAGCATTTAATATGAATCAAAGTACTCTGATAAAAAATTTGGCCCTTTGTTGCTTCTTAGGTTTCCATCTATTAACTGACCAGGTTTCTCCAGCTGCCAGCATGAGTTACGTTCTTTAAACACGAGACAGCATTTCTGGGGAAATCTTGTGCCACATATCTCAGCAGGTGTTGAGCCTCTTCATCGGGAAGTTTAGGAATTCATCACGTTTGACCACTGGTTATCAAAGATGGACCCAACATCAAAACACGGGACCAAAAACTCCTTTAATTAATGAGATAATAGGAATCCAACTCTGAACTTTACCGGTTCAACCTTTCTCCACGGCAAGGTCAAACCAGAACTCAATTCAAAGAACCTCAAACTTCAGGAACGCTTGGATTCAGCTCCCATTTTGGATCTAAACTTCAGGGCTTTGATCCACTGGTTATGAAGTCTGATCTCATCCTGGATAAGAAGCAGCATGACTCAATAAAGAGAGTTAATACTAGAACTGTGACATTGGGAAAACTTGCTTGACAAGCAAGCTTGTTTAAACAACAGAAACAGGTTGCCAAGATCATGAGCCAGGAAACAGTCTAACAAAAATCAATGAAGAAATTACAAGTGACTAATAAATTCACACAATGAGTATAAGCGGCTGAAACTAGAGAAGAACCAGAGATAAAGGCTGTAAACAGTCTGCGTGGAGGGTGGCAGCTCACCGCTGCCGCACTGATAAAACCACAGCCTCATCGGCTCTGCTAAAGCGATCGGGTTCCACCTGGTTAAAAACCAGGGGATTTAACAAAATCTGCTGTAGGTTGCCTTTGATGGTTTAATTGCTAGTCTACTTTTCCCCACAGTTTCGACTTTAATCTGTTTATCAATTGCTCACCTAAACAGAAGTATCTGACAGAAGATCCCTCTTCTGAATAGCATGATTGCACCACGTGAAGCCAGAGCTCGAACACAGTAAGTCACAGAAGCGGCTTTTTCTGAACGAAAGAGAGATGTCCTGGTCCCAAGCTGGGAGGTGATTTACCAGAAAGGCGTTACGTGGACCAAGGAAAGAAAAAGTTAACTTTTCTTTTGGGGAGTTTAAGGTTTTCACCTTCCCACGGAGCTGACAGCCCTTATGGAAACAGATGAGGAACAGCTATGGCATGAGGCGAGGCATTTTTTTACTTTTGGGTTTTGTCTTTTGTCCTGTAGACAGAACAAGGTGTGAGCAGTGCTTGAAGCACTCTTCTCTCCTACGGCTGTTACAACGTGGTAAGTTTGATCCAAGCCTGTTCTCCTGACCTTTATTTCTCCAGGCCGTAATAGATGTTGCACGACATTTCCTTGAGTGGAAGGACAGAGAGGGTGACCGCAACAGACGCAAATTTGATCACTAAAAACACAGCGTGCCACGCAGAGCCCCGTTGAAGACGAGATTACTTTTTAATACTCTTTGTGCACCCGCCGCACTCATATATTTCACCCTGCTTCAAGGCTGGCAGAGGCAGTGCTGCCTGCGGTCATCCTGCACCTCCCTTCACGCTGGGGCCCGCGCGGCACAAACGCCCCCGTCTCACCCGGCCAGGATGCAGAAGCTGAGCGGTGTAATTCCTGCTAACCCGTCAGGCCAGCGTTCTCTCTACAGCAACAGGAGTGCTGGGACGGTCGAGTAGCTATTGCTCAATTCATACAGAACAAATCTGTGAGTAAAACCACCGCAGTCGGTTTAAGGCAGAACAAGGTAAAGCAAGCGACCATCTGATCGCAGCACGCTTGACAAAAAGGAAAATGTTAGCTACATTTGAATGCGTGATGTTTAAATTTCCCAGCCTCTGGAAATTCAAACGAGCCTCGTGTCAGCTGTTTCCTGGAAACTCCCGATAGCATCAGATATACCCACTGCGCGCTCTCTTTATCTGGATGCTTCCATCTCCCATGCCCAGCGCCGCCTCTGGAAGCTTTCCCCAGCTGTTTTAGTAACAGTTGAAACTGGCTACCGGTCATCAGACAAGTTAGTTTGGATCACACGGCAGCGTAGCAAAGTGTGTCTCGGAGCCATCCGAAACATGCTCAGGGACGCAACGAGCCTGCAAGGGCCCTTCCCCAGATGCTCCCGAAGGGCGCCGTGCGGCGGATGCGCAGGGTCACTTCAGATTCAGAGGCAGCCCAGGAAAAGCAGCTACGGTCTGCGGTGGCTTCTCCCCTACCCTTCCTGAAAAAAAGTGTTCCCCAGGACAGCTTCTCTCCATTGCATCAGCTCTAATAAAAACGCAGTTTCCTCCAGTTTTGCAGCAAAGGCTCACTTTCTAATTGGAGGGGAAATATTCTCTGCTTGGGATGTTAGAATGAATGAACTGCAAGCTAACATCCAGCTATAAATCTGACTCCAAAACGCGTTGAAAAGTTAGATTTGTAAAAACGCGGGCAATTTGACACCTCTGGATCACAGCAAACATGAGGCCACAAAATCGAGCCTCCAGACCGTCGGTTAATTCCAGGCTCCCAAAAGTATCTCTTGGAAACTATTTCCACGGGGAGCGAAATAAGTAATGTAATTGGAAACACTGGAGAAGCAATGGGGAATGAAAGAGGATAAAGAGAGGCGGAAAATACACACCAAGATGCACACATAGACATACAGTATAATTAGCTTCAGTCTATTGTATAACAGAGTCATAACAAATGAGTCAGCTCCTTAGGTGGTGTAATTAGACTCCAGTGGACCAACACCAATTTATAGCAGCTGATAATTATGATATATAATTATATAGACTGATTCTAATCTGTATAAATTGTTAGTAAACTTCAATGAGGGCAATAAGGTCAATCCAGTGAAAAAATTGTGCAAGTGAGATACAGATCAGATGCCCAATAAAATAATGAAGTGTCTTATGTTCACACAGCTGCTCTTATCCCAGGCAATTTTTTTAATGAACTTTCCGTAGACAGGAATTGCTCGGGGCACCATTAAAATGTGGTCATCTCTACGGTGCTACTCAGCAGCTCTTGAAGAGCTGCAGAAACTCTACACGCTAGCTGGGAATGGCAGGGGAGGAAAATGCTGGGGAAAATGCTGCACATTTCAAAGTGCAAGGGAAATGGTAGCGGGGAGGAAGCAACCGTCCATGCCTGATTTAGGAGGGGGTGCTGGATCTGATAGCCACGTGCTTTCAAAACGCATCACCTAACAACGCACTGGAACTCAGTGCCTTTTGCCAGCTGAAACCTCCCTCCCCTTAAAAAATTGGTAGGCGTGGGTAAAGTTGCCTGCAGTTCTCTGAAGACCCCCATGAGCGCAGAGGCATACCTTACACCGCCTCCAACAATCGCGTCTTTCGGTCCAGCCTGTGAATCTTGCCTATTAGTCAAAAACACCAAGAGAACTCCAGAATAAGCTGTTGGGTTTGGTATATCGCTGGCTGTGAAAGCCAGCCAGGGTTCCTACCAGAGGAGATAACAAGCACATCAGGAATTGCTTCTGATGTCAACTCCATGCCCTTATAGCTGACCTCATTAAAGGCTGTATCTTGCTCCCACTGAAACTGATGGCAACAATCTCTACAGTTTGCTATAGGACGTTTACATACTAGTCAGCCTTGAGAGCCAAAAAATGCTTGGCTATTTCTCTATCTGCCGCTTCCACCAGACTTCTTGATGTATTTTGGGGAGGGTTGAGGTCTCTGCAAGGACAGAAGTAACTTCAAGGAGTGCCCCGATGTATTACCAGTAAGCAGGCGATGCCGAGGAGATGTGTGTGCTCTCTCCCTCTCCCAGGGGAGGAGCGAGAAGGGGCCGGGTGCAAGGTGGAGCACCACAAACACGGACCCAGAGGCTGCCCCGGTCACACCAGAGGGGCTGCTGCTCTCCGGCTGAAACGCTGCACTACAGAAGTGCCACTGTTGAGGGGCTCAGCCATTGCCTAACACCCTCACTGCTTTCAAAACAAGCTCTCAGCATCCTTTAATTCTGCACCCGCTGTCCGGTATCAACGCTCTTCCCCTTCCAAGGGTTCAAACCCTTAAACCACACCTTAAACCTGTGGAACCACGCTGTGCTGAACCGGCACCGCTTTGCCACGTGGTGCACAGCAGCTTTGCATTTCGTAACGCGCAGATACACCTCAGTCCTCTGCGAGGGCTTTTGCACTCTGAGTTACCACACGTCTGCCACGCTCTCTCCTTCCACCTTCTCCCCCCTCCAAGAAGGGTGCCAGGATGGGGGAGAAGACACAGCAGAGAGACGTTTCTCATGCTCTATGAGAAGGAGAGAGCTAGGAAGTCAGGCAATTGAAAAGAAAAACCAACAGCAAAGTAAAGCTGCTGCTTCTCCCCTTGGCTCTCCTGTCCCCACCCAACTGTAAGGAAAGGAACTCCAGCTCAATCCTCCTGATAAATCAGAGTTTCTCTGGAGGGAGCGGAAGCAACTAAAAAGGAATGTAAATGATCTTTGACCAATGACTTTTGTCTAGTTGTGGTTTCTGGTACAGTATATGTGGTTTCTTGTTCGGCACGGTAATGAGTGTGTGTACAGCAATGTGTTCAATGTGCACACAGTGCGGAGAGATTAGAGAGTGAAGGATGGCATGGGACATGTCAATATGGATCTGCAATGATCAAAGGAGGCTGTCTCTTCTGGGCACAAGTCTGGGTTGGGTTACAGCAAAGGAAAAATGTGAAGTGCTTCTTAATGTGTTTTCTCTGTATTCTCTGCTCTAGGATCACCGTAAATGGAAGGACATCTTCTCCCCTAATAATCTATTTCCTGCATGTGGCTCCCCCAATAAATATACTAAAGTTTTGTTTGAAGTATACAGTTTGCGAGGAAAACAGGCTTGCCATTTTTTAAAACAATAATAACCACGAGTGCTCTTTAAAAGCTGAAGTAAGGTTATGCGCATATCTTTGCTCTGACTAGTTATCAGCCATGAATCTTGTACTTAGGTAATTATTAGAGGTTTCTTTTTAAAAGGGATGATTTACTTACCCTGTATCCCTGCCAGATTTTCTTTCTTTTTTTTTTTAATATTTGAATTTTACACATTAAGTAGGGCATGCTCATTTTTCTTCTGCCTCTGCCCTCTTTTGAGTTATGAATTCCTTCAGTGAGTAATGAGCAGTTGGCAACTTTTATGCATAAGAAAGAAGATTCAATGAATTCCAAATACGCTACATGGACGCTCCTTTTCCTACATAAAAAGTATAACGTTTTTATGAATTGGGCCCACGATGATCTGGCATTAAATCACTGCCTCCTTTCTTCTCTGTGCTCTATTTATGCTCAGGGGACGTGCAGTCGCAATGTGTTATAAATTCAACAGAATTACTAATTAAAAAACCTACCGTACAAAAATAGAACAAAGGGTGGAATTAGAGCCAACAGGATCCGAGCCAGTGCAGTGGTCCCAGGGAAAGGGTCTGGGCTGGAAGGCAGGTGATGTGATCCTCATCTGGCATTAACTAACGGGGCTCTCTTGCTCCAGATGATTTACAATCCTGCAAACCCAGCCCCTCTGCAGACTTTCGGCAGCGGGCGCCAGCAGGGCTCCCGGCCTCCTGTTTCCCATTCTCTCCCTCAAAAGGGGATGAGAAGCTCCCATCGGCGCCATGAGAATCGGAGCCCGTAGGAAATGAGCAGCACTTCTGGTCTTGCTCGGCGGCTCGGCGGGGCTTGGAAGGACCGCGGAGGGTTTCCACTGAGGGAAAGGTTTCGCGCCGTTCAGCCGGCAGCAGTCTGGCTTGCCTGGGAATGGTGCTGCGGGCGCTGAGCCCTCTGCAGCAGCGCGAGAGCACGGCCCGGCCAGCGCAGAGGTCGGGGAAAGGAGAGTTCAGACAAGCAGCTCTTAGGGTCTCAGCCAGGAACGGTGCACTTCCCCTGCCAGCTTTCCTCATCACCTGCTCTACAAAGGAAGCGTTCCACATGAAGGCAAACTACCCACTCTAGAAAAGCAAAATATGCAAGGACGCACTGAGAGGTATGTTCTGCAGTGGACAAGCTCATCCTTCCTTCCCCACTTCCAGGTATGAAAAGGTGCCCTACAAATAGAAACAACAGAGGCTGAAAGAAGCATGCAAGTTGGCCAGCATGTCTATCAAAACAACACACCCTGAATGCTGCCTGGGGGCAGACACCGAGCTGACCAGCGGGTCAGAGAAAAGCACGCCTTCATTCTGCCAAACATCTTTAAAAATTATTATATAGGAGTGATATTTGCAAAGAAGTTTTCCTGGGATGCTCTAAGCTCCAACAGAACCAGGAAAAGTACCTTATTAGAAATTCAAAGTAGAAAAAAACCCAATTAATTCATCTTGCCACTCTCTCTGCATGGTCAGATCCCTCACCCTCGGTTTCTTTGTGGGCTGCGGTGGGTTCCGTGCGGGCACAGAAACCCTCTCTGCCGTGGGGAGAGGTGGTGAACGAAATGGCTACAAGAGCTCGAGAGAGAGAGAGAGTGCGCACGTAGGTTGTGTAGGGACAAATGCAAATTATAACAAGCTGCAAGAGCCTTAATCATTGCCTCAGACTGCACAAATAAGAAGCCACCTAGCATCAGCTCTGCCCAATGGATATGACTGTGTCTTTGGGAAGGAAGTGTTATTGTCCCATACTGTCTGCTCCACCCTTGCCGGAGCAGCATCCAAACCACTTCTGCATCGTGGTTCAGCTTCTGAACTAACGCGCAGGTTAACCAGAAACAATTTCAGCCCACTTTAAACCTCCGTGCTGTAGGAATCAGTGGCTCAGCAGCTAATTCACAAATGGCTCAGTTGACCATGCAGTGGGGACACAGCAGATAGCTGAGGGCAGTGACCTCGTCACTCAACCTCAGCTAATCTGTCCCCATTTGGCAGAGACGAGAAAGAAAGAAGACAAAAAAGAAAGGGCTACTGTCTGATGTCCCTGACAACTCTGCATTGCCCATTCAAAATAACTAGTCCTCCAGAATCAGAGGATGAGTTAAAAGTCACAAAATCTAAAAGCATTTCTGGATCCTTAGTTAAGTGCTGTAAGCCCATAGTGTTCCTGTACCGAAGGATTTTGCTACCGCTGTGAACGGAAAGCCCGCGCTCTTCCCGAACCGCCCGACCTCTCACATAGCTCAGCCTTTGGCACAGGAGATGCTACTGAGGCCAAACGGCACAGGTCACACTGGAGTGTTTGTTATGTGCTAGGTACACACACAACCCACTTCTCTCATTGCAAAGAAGCTTCCCTCACACTCTGAATTCATCCCCATGTTTTCTCTTTTTTTCTGAAAGCCCACTCCAGAAATATGAGATATTGTGACAGAAACGACTGGCTAAAACCCTGCCAGAAGCAGAATGAGAAGCACGCAGGCACAGGGTTTCTGCACACCGAAACGTGGCAGCTCACCTAGAAGTGACTCTGAAGCTCAGCACAAGGCACGGGGCAGCGAGTCCTTCCCAAACGAATTTATTAAGTACTTAATGAAGCTCTCCTCACAGGCAGAAGCTTCAGAAGGAAGGCAGCGAAGGTGATGCTGCCACCCAACTCTGCCTCTCCTGTGCCTTATGACAGTGGAGAAGTCCATCCTTAACTCCTTGTAGCCACTGGCCTTCCTATATTGTCCTATTTGCCCAGGGCACGCGTTCCTGGGGCAGGGACTCTGGCTGTATTCGGGTAGGTGGGACCCTGGGCAGGCTGACAGCAATGCACTGCGTAATACTCTTGGTCACACCCGTGTAAACCTGGAATAGCCCAAACCAGCGGAGTTTCTCTAGGTCTCCATGATTTAGACTGTGGTCTCCATGATCTCCACCTCTATGCATCCATGATCCAGGTGGAGATCTCCATGATCCAGATGCAGCTCTCCATCCCTAGATCTCCATGATCTGAATTCACCATCCAGTCAGCCCAACTGTCTGCTCAATCACCCCAAACCTCCAACCGTCTCAGAGAAAGAGGTTTAATCCATGTTAGGGAATCAACTTTCTAGGAAATGACTATTTAATATTCCACACTACCTCTTTACCATTTAAAACGCCAATCTGTTATCAACTTCTATACTCCCTTTTAATAAAAAAGTCGGTCTCCGCAGCACAGATCAGCCGCGTCCCCTTCGCACAAGCTTTTATTCTTTCAGTCCCTCCTTGCCACATGACACCTGGCTCGCATCTCCCCGGTTTGCAGGCAAAAGCCCGGACACCGAGCAGTCACTCAAACTCCCCTGAGCACTCCGCAATTTAGAGAATTACACCCTGTTAAAAACCCGCTCTCCCATCAGTGAAGCTTGGAAAAGCATGGAAAAGCCAGACAGCTGGACTCAGTTTGGTATAGTTTAGCTGAGATGTCAGCCCTCTTAAGGAGGAAAATACTACTCAGCGTGAATAAAAGTGGCACCATCTGGTCCGAAGCGAAGAGACCTTTGCAGCATGGCCTGAAGGTCAAACCCTGTTGGACTCCGAATCAGAAAGCGCTGGAGCACATGCAGCTGTAAATGCAGAGAGCTCTGGCAAAACCCTCCGTCGAGCGCAGCTCCAGGATCTGCAGCCAACAGCCCTAATTGAGGATTTACTTAGGCAGCAACTGGTCTTCTGGAGTGATGAGAGGTGTCAGGTTTTTGAAGGAATAAGCTCTCTCTTCTCCCCATTGTGACCAGCAGTTTCTCAAATCTCGAGCATTTATTCAAGCGACCAACCTTCAGTAGCAAATGGCTTGAGTTTTGATGTTTAATGTTGCAGGGATAGCAGTAGGCAGCTTTTCTTGTTTTCAGCTCTTTTAGCACACTGTTTTGCCTAAAGCAAAATATGGTTTCAAGCAGTCTCACTCCACCGGTACTTCCTCCTTGCCTCAGCTAACAGCGCCGGTGTATGTATTAAAGATGTTGCAGCAGAAGTTGATGCTACAGGGCTCGCTCACTTATTTCAGATAGTCAGCAATCCAACTTTTTTAAAATGCACTTTTTATACAAAAGAATTAAGTGTTCCTTTTTAGTTTTACAACCCGATTTCCTAAGCTCGCGAAAACTTGGGGAGGGGGGAAGGGAGAGGCATGCCCTTGATTGAGACATCAACATAACATGACATTTTACACAGGCTGTCAATATGCCTCCTTAAAGAGACACTGCCATATTAGTTTAAGTGACTGGGTTTGCCGAGATTTCTTTCAGGTTGACTTAAATGTCAGATGCCATTAGCTCTGGAAGTTCAAACAGTCTACCACTGCCAGCGTCGTGTGCAGCGGAGGCTGAAAGGGTCACAGGTAAGCAGAGCCATGCTAAAACACTGCCTGCCGTGCCCGCGGAGGAGGCAGCTCCACAGCGGAAGGCAGAACCCCAAGCCCTGTAGATAGAGGACTCACGTTAACGTCTTCTCAAACGCAACACCGGCTCCAGAGTTGTAGCTCTGCAGCTTCCAGCTTCGTAGCTGAAGTCTCACCGCTCTCCTCATCTACATGTAAAGGGGAAATCTGCCTGCGTTAAAACTTCAGAACGCGCATGTATCTTTGAGGATAAGAAAAGTGAACTATTGATTAGCAATTGACAAATGCAATAGAAATGTTATATGGGCCGAGAAAGACCCATACATAATTTATAGCTGTGCCAAATATGAGTGACAGCAAACAGCAGGAGGCTTGAGCACAATATTGATTACTTTAAAAAACTGAGAAAGGCACCGTGCTGAGGACTGGGAGGATAAAGAGGAGATGCAAGAAGCAGAGAAAACAGGAGCAAAGCCATTAAGGATGTTGTGCTACCAGACACTGCCAGACTAGGAAACTGAGGAGACAGTCAGGTGGAGAGCACTGCTCTCTCCTTTCCAATCAATAATACCATGTCAAAACATAAAATGCATGCTTTTGCTCTTAAGTAAAATGTGTCTAAGATTTTTAAAAGCATTGATTCAAGATGGATCAATGAAAATCTAGGCGTATTTTCCTGTGCAAAAAGGGGGTAATAACACTTTGTAGATAATCACACAACAGAAGAGATTTCCAATGCTGGTTATAAATGTCCTATTTATATTACAATCTTTTTGTCAGTTAAGGTTAAGAATAGTAGGTCAAGGAGCCTTGCGTTGTTGAAGGGGGGAAGGCAGGCATGTAAATGTGGGAGCATGGGATCTCTTTAAAAGATTAACGTTAAGGACAGGACTGAGCTTGAGCAGGAGAGGCTAGGAAACACAGATCTTCTGGAGCTCCACTTCCAAAGGGCTTCCAGGGGCTTTTTTCTCTAAACTTCTTGGCAGGTTCCAAGTCCCAGACTCCAGAGCAACGCTCAGCCGGGAGGCGATGAATGAATGTGCTCTTTGGGGCCCGTTCCTGTGGGTACTGGGTTTCCTCAAGCTGCCGCTCAGCTGCAAGGTCCTGGCAAGGCTGGGGCTGGTGTTGAAAAGGCTCCGCTACTGTAACGATTCCAGCAAAATTTGTTCTAGCAGTTCTCCCAGAAGTATGTTTGGTGGTAGAGTATACAAAGGTCCTCTAATTAAGCAAGCTATGTGAGGATAATTGCAGCTACAATTAGACTTTTGCCTAACAAGGTTTTGGCCAGCATAGAAATGGCATTAAAACCAAAACAGAAAACACATTTGTAACTAGCATCGTCTTCTCAGTACGGAGAAAGAAGGCTTTAAGAAAAAGTGGATCTAGACTGCTAACTGCCCGCTTCTCCCTCAGAGAGAGCCCAGTTTTCATTCCTGAGGATGAGAGGCAGGTTTACATGAGCCAGAGCTGCATTTCAGATGCCCAGAGTGAAACAGAAAAATGAGAAGCGGACCTGCAGAGGGCAGCTGGCGATGGAAAAGGTACCCGAGAGGGCTCTCGCTGTCCTGGTGCGCGCAGGGCACAGCGCAGTGTTCCACAGCGCCGAACGCTGCCCTCCTGGGCTGGGGCTGCGACCGTCGCGCTGCCGGCACGGCGCGTTCTCTCTCTGACCCATCAGGAAACAGATTTCGGCTTTCGCTTATTAGACTGGAACGCAGAAATGTGACACTATGGCAAAGGGAAAGAAAGCACGCCTCTTTCTTCACCAAAACAAAAAACTTTGGAAGGTTTTAGAAGAATACAAATTTGAGACAGTGACTTAAAGTGAATCTTATCCCTAATCGCTCATTCTTCAACAGGCACAGAATGTTGGGTTTTTTTAAATGCAGTTGAAAAAATTTTATTTTTTTTTAAGATGTATCCCACAGATGTAGGTGAACAACATGAGAGGAAGGACAAGAATTGTCCACAACCCACTTGAACAGTAGCATGTTTCCAAATCACCCAGATAGTCGTAGAAATAACTTTCTTACATCATGTAAGTGGTTTTTTTCTCTCTTATTCAAAGGCACAATTTTTCCATAACAATGCAATGTTTCACTGTCCCGAACATTTACATGTCCCTGAAGTTCTAATACCGATGCAATAATTCCTTGGCATCAATAAAATATATTCCCTTTGTGAACTCCCGCTGTTTCCCTCATCATCGGTAAAAACTGAAAAGCCTTACAAAAATAATTATTTTGCTGCACACTGTTTTTCATTTTTGATAGAATCTTAACCGCAGACTTCTCTGAATGCACATCTAAGGAAAACCTTGTCATTATTTCCACTGACCTGAGTAATTAGGCAGGAGCCAGAACCCCCTACCTCCTGATTGGTGAGCCATACTGCATAAAGCACACTTCTCAAGTCTCCCCTCCAGCAGCCGAGCAGCACAGGCTACAGAAAGCAGAATGAGAGAGAAGCATTTGGGAAAGAGAGGGGCACAATCCCACGGACAGCAGCTGGAGCACCAGGGAGGGGACGAAGGGCACAGGGTGGCTCCTCGTGTGGCCCCTCCGGAGAAGACTGGCTCCGGCGCGTTCAAAGCACATCACGTACACCGGCGCTCCTCCTGCTCGCCTCCTGCCTTCACGAGCACCACGCTCGTGCTCCCTCCGGATTCCCTCCCAAAGAGGCAGTTTCCCCCACCCCAGATATTCCCGGGGAGGCACCTGCTCCTGGAGCCAGGCAGCTGTGGACTGCGGCCAGGGAGCACACCTGGCCTCTACTCAATTTTTATGCCAGTGTTACGAAAATGGCATTTACCTATTCCCTTTATAGGGCTGTGGAGGACTTCGATCAGGCAGCTTATATATCCTGCTTTCTGTAATCTCCCAAACTAATTAGCTCCCAAACAGGTACCATGCCAGCAGGCCAGATCCCTCCAGCTTCACCAGTAAGAACAGCAGGTGGGAATATCGCTCCAGACGTGTTCCCGGCTTGGCCCTTTTCTAAAACTGCTTGTGACACTAATTGATCGGTGCCAGGAGTGACGGTGGCTGAGCCACACACAACCCACAGGGAAGCTGTTCAAAGCCGTGGTAATGAGTAACCTATTGCTGCTTGAAAGCACAAGGATGGGCTTTGAATTCTGCTACTATTACCTGGGCCAGCCAGACCTCTGTCCCCTCCCAGCGTTAGGGAGATGAATCATATTTAACCTATTTGAATTTTACACTAACAACCGGGGTGGGGAGAGGGGGAGACAACTCACTTCAAGCTACTTTGTGTTTGGCAGTACGGCAGAGGGATTTCAGGGAGAGCCTACCTGGGAGGAGGTACGGCCGAGTCAGCACACAAAGGTGCTCCAGGTTGTTGCCGGTGGGGGACCTGCTCTGCCGGCAGCATCGCTGCATGCACAAAAGCCTGTGCAGGCAGCGAGTGCCCCCGGCCCCCGGCAGCAGGGAATGCCAGGGCACACACACCGCTTCCGACGTTCGGGCAACCTTAAGCCAAAAAAGCAACGCCCTCGGGAGCCTTCCCCGAAACACCAGCTACAACAGCCCTGAGACTGCTCCAACTGGGCAGGCTCCCAGCTGCCCCCAGCATCAGGGGAGAGGATAAAACCCGCCACTCCTCAGAGCTCATTGGGAATTTTCAGATCAAAGAGGTAAATTTAAAAAGTCGAGGAGACCAAATCAAATGGAAACAGCATCATGGGTGCAGCTCTTTTCTGGTCACTACTGCTCATGATTTGCCATTATGCTGAGAGCTGATGTAGCTTTCACAAACGATATGTGGCTGTGTTGAATGATTTATGCAGCGTGCGTTGCAGCAGACATTGACATTATATATATATAAAAAAAACCTCTGCAAACTAGCACAGCGATTAAAAATAGAAACAAAAATATACAACACCACAATCTAGAAATGAGCCAGCCCACAAGTATCCTAAAATACACCTGCATCGCTCTGGATACCTCCAGCAACCACTTTAAAGTATTGCCATTCCAGGGATTACTGCATTTGTGAGGGAGAGGTCTGGGGTTCTGGGAAGCTTTGCAAGACCACATCATCACCAGAGCAGGAAAGAAGTTGCATTGGCTGCAGGAAAATACCAGTGTCTCAACTACAGCAAATAACTCCATGCAGAAAGTGTTTACATCTTTTCTTGCCCTCTGCCTTGGCAAAAGCCCAGTGTTAAAGCAAACACCAATTGTAGCTGAAAAATTTCCTTGAAATGACACTTACATCAAGCACTAGGCTAGTAGATAGAGGCTCTACTTCAAGAGCGGTGTGATTTGTTCCAAGAATGAAATAAACTGCTCGCCTAATTCTAGTACTGGTTAATACAAAGAATTAATACGCACTGTAATCAGCCAACTGCTGTCTTGCTTTAGCTTCTATGCACAGAGGAAGAGAAGCCTGACTCCTGGCCGAGTTCTTAATCTAGAGAACATGCCTACAAAGTTGGGTCCTTCACGTTCCCCATGCTCTACCGATCTGTGCAAACACGGCCCACCGGAATAACTCAGCATGATGCTGAGGCAGTTCAAGCCACGGGGACCGTTGGGACACAGAGAGAGCTGGTACAGAGCTGAGACATCCCACCTACGCCCACACTCTCCCAAAAGCGCATTTTCTGCTCCCACCACAGCAGGTGACACACGTCCTTTGCTACCTCACAGAAAAGGCCCAATTCCTCCCTCCTGGAGGAAGCTCCGGTTAGCGGAGAGCAGGAGCCGGAGCCGTAAGCTACACTAAGCAGGTTACATCCAAGCTCAGCGTGGTGCCGTTTGCTTCTGAATGCAATTCAACCCAGTGGCTTTCATCTACAAAGCCCTCCAGGTCCTCCTGGCTCTCTCGCAACCTGATCTGCTCGATAGCGGAGACCAGCGCCCGCACCGCTGCAATGAGCCACGCGACTTCTGTTAACAACGCGCAGGAGCAGCCCGGGGGCCGGAAGGCAGCATGCACAGCCGTAAGATCAGTTCTCTCCCCGCAGCCTGCCCGGCCTCGGCTTGCAGCACGCATCCGTATGAAAGACCAGGCGCCTCCCCTAGGATCATCTGGACAATTTAATGGGACTTTGACCTTCTGTCTCTGATGCGGCTGCTTTTTGAAAGTGCCCTTATAGATTGCATATCCGTGTTCGTTGCTGCAAGCATTTTATATTTTCTTCTATGAATACCTAAAACGCTGCCGGAGGTCTGAAAACGCACTGTCAAAATTATGCGTGTGCTATCAGATGGTAGTTGGAAACACGTTTAGCTTTCACACAGGTTGAGCCTTTACCTTAGGAATATTTAGATGTCCTACCCATCCTTGGAGCATTTAAAATGTTGACAAGACTGAAATAAGTCTGTGGGATAATAAATACTGGTCTTTTTCTCCTGCCAGGGCAGCAAAGACAACCAAGCTCAATTCAGTCTGAGAACCACTGCAAAAGGCTGGGTGCACAGGATGCACTGGGAAGCAAGAAATCTGGATGTTATTTTCGGCTCGGTGGATGTTCTGCTGATGGCAAAGAAGTGGCAGCCATTTTACCAGTCAGCGCTACTGTTTACCCTTTTTTTGGCACTTTTAAATGAAGCTTTTTCTCTCTTTCAGGTTACATTTTCCAGGGCAAGGACTCTCCCTCTGCACTGGAGCTCAGTTCAACAGAGCACCAAATCCGTTTGGGACCTTGCTGTACTACTGTAACACAAACCAGTCAGATTAGAAACAAAAAGTTCCTGGTTCTGAAAACACATGTTTTTCAGACTTCAGAGTTTAGTCGGGCACTAACAGTAAAGCTGTTGAATAGCATATTTAAGACTCAGATGGAAAACAGAAACTTCCACAACCACAAGTTGTACAAGACAATGCACACAACCCATTGAATGGAAAAATAGACTGTCTTTATCATGTTAATGATGATTTAGAAAAGCAGATGTTCCAGAACCCACCAAACATTTTACTGTCACTTCTATTCATTTGTACACAGTT
The DNA here is from genome assembly GCA_013398295.1 of Chionis minor. Classification (NCBI taxonomy): domain Eukaryota; kingdom Metazoa; phylum Chordata; class Aves; order Charadriiformes; family Chionidae; genus Chionis; species Chionis minor. The sequence goes on from VZSF01008837.1 coordinate 52,127, forward strand.
TTAATGACGTCTTCCTATAATCTCCATTATTTTTTGCCTCCACATTCATTTCTATTCCTGTCACTGTGTTGATCATTGTAGGTAGATTTCAGATTGGTACATCTCTGGTTAAATGGCTCTGGCTTTGCTTCCTAGATGAGGAGCTTTAAGGAAAAAAAAAAAAAAAATCCATTCTGGAAATAGCATCACAGCAGTGCTATCCGTAAGCATTCCCAGAATTATTCTGCCTGTTATTTAATTAGCTCAGACAAAGGTTGCAGAGTGCACAGAAATCTATCAAGGGATCTGCAGTAATATTTGGAGATCATTTCTTTTACTGCTTTATCATTAAAGTTTTATGTACTCTTGCAATTGATAGAAGTAATAAAACATTTCTGAAAATATAGAAGAAGAAACAAAAAAGTAATATACATGAAATAAACCCTTCTCATCTTAAATTCCACTAGCACTGCACCCACAGCATCATTTAACAGTTTGCTAGGTCTGGTGTACAGACTACACTTCACTGGCTCATGACAAAGTACTTAGATCTAAATACATTTCCTCTATTTATCCCTGTTGGAAAATCTTAATAGAGCTGTTTGAGCAAGAGTGAATATATCACTGTTCAGAGTACAAAAATTGCATCTTCCTGCTTCTCAAGAGCTTCTCTGAACATAAACCTGGAATGTTACATAAAATAAAGAAAAATATTTCGGTAAGATACATTGCAATTCAAGAAACAGCTACGGTTGTGATTATGTATGGCTAAAATAATCTATGGAAATATTTCAGCATTACACACATTTTAAGTGACCTGAACAGAAATCCTGCGAATGGCGAAAAGCGAAGTTTGCGGTTTCTTAACAGACACTCAAAGTCCCAGTCTCTGTGCAGGATCCTTCTGCAACCCTCATAGTCAAAGGAAACAGAAAGAAGATGCATCATTTCAATGGCACCTCCTGCACTTCAAATTCAGCAGAAAGCTCCACGGCATCCAGCACCAGGGTAGTTAAATGACCGACGAAAACATCGGTGTAGGAAAGCAGCAGTAGTAAGGAGTTTAAAAGTAAATAAAATTATCCCCATTTAATTTTTAAAAATGAGTCTCTTCGTGGAAGAGATTGGCAGCGTGTGAATGAGAAGTGGATCTGATCAGCGGGATCTTTATTTCCAGGTTAGCACACCCCAGAGAGAGCCCAGCTTAGTTCTTAGTTCCTAGGCTAAGTTCACAGCTAGTAAAGGCCCAACAACCCTTTTTTTTTTTACCCTGTGAATGGGATTTGGTGTCATTAAAAGACAATAAACACAGAACCCAGCTTGGCCTTTTTAAGGAGACATACGTCTTGATTCATTTCATTTTAGTGCTAGTCCATGCTAAGCTCAGTATCATCAAACGACACGCTGCTGAGCCAGTCAGGAAACTTCTGCCAGTAAGTAGCCATAGTTTAAAACTAGTTCGGTCAAATACTGACATCAGATACAGTAGCCACAGTGTACAAACGACAGAATGAGCAAATTTTGTTGTCCTGGGAAGTTAAAAAATATTCTACAGCCACAGCAGGAAAAGCAGGAAAACTTAAGCAGTGCAGTACCATAATTAAGTCAACTAATTGTATACATGTGAGCAGCGATGCTGCATCAGCACTGTTGTGATTTTGAAAGACAGTAGAGACAGAATGAATCGCTTGTCAAGACTTTTTAAATACGACGTATTTGACAAGAATCAGGGAATTCCCAGCATCAACAACCAGCAGCCTTGGTAACATTCCAGACTTTCTCATGCTTATTGCAAGGCCAAGTGCTGAGTGCAGCCAGTATCCCCCTCTCACATATAAATCAAACCAAGGCCAATATGTACATATACAGTGAGCCCCCCACCCTGCTTTTGACATTAATGCCACTTCTCTTCCATATTCCGACTTTTTTTTGTTGTTTAACTAGAAGCCAGCTGTTAAAATCTGGACTCCATTCATCTAAAGTGTGAAAGACCATGTCAAGTGCAGGGAATGACTCACACCAGGAAGAAGGGCACTTTGTGATTTCCCAACTATCTGATCAACTATGGTTTTAGGCAAATGACTGATGTTAGATATTGGATTATGTATTTTTGAAAGTGTGCCATAACCAAGCGTAGCTAGAAATTGAGCACACAGCTGAGTAAGGACATATGGAAAAGGTCTTTGTGCTCATTCTTTCTGGAAAAATCATAGCTGAAGAACACAGAAGAGAAAGGCGATGCTTTTTCAGTGGAATCTCTTTGCATTTGGTAAAAAAACCCCTTACGACAGCCAGAAATGGGGCTTGTAAGCGCTTTTGATTTCTTTTTAAAAGCTGCTTCAAGGGAAGAACATGAATCCACATGCAGTAGAGCAGAAAAAGGAGAATTCACTTGTTGGCTCCAGCTGCCACCTCTGCCGGAGAAGCCCGGCGATGGGGCCATTAGGAGCAGACCCGGGTTACTTTCCCGTTTCATCACTTTTCTGTAGTGTACAGCACAACCTGCACACAAGTTTTGTGTACAGCCTTAGGCAACTCCTTGTGCTCCCCTGTGCCTTTACTGCCATCTATATCTTGAGAATGATAGCACTTTGCTTTGTCACAGAGATGTCACAAAGCCATTAAAGACAGAGATGCATTTGTTTACTGGAGCGGTGGGTTTGCTGCACGTCCCTGAGCGAGGCACCCAAAGAGCTTCAGAGCACTCTGTGGACATGCTGCCACCGCAGTCCCTCACAGTGAGATTAGGACAAGGAGTGACTTAACGGCTTCGTCACTGGCAGAAAATGAGAAGGCGGCTGAAGGATACAGAAACCTTTTTTTCTGCACTAATACCAGGGCTCTGCGGAAAAGAGAAAGTGAGCGGAGATTCCAAAACGAAGCTATTCTGCTGCACGAGGTGATGTGGCCTAAATTTCTCCCATTTTCTATATAGGAAAATACAGAAAAGTTTGCCTAACTCAGAATGTTACCCTCGACATCGAGAGACCACAGCCATAAGTTCGGCAATAGTCAGCGCAGGCAAACCAGGTCTCTAGAAGAGACAGGGCGGCACCACCTTCCTGGAGCTCCGTTTTCCTTGTGCCTCGATGAAATATTTGAAGGTTCACTCAATTCACAGCAAAGCACCTGAACTGACTCCGAGAGCTTGAGGCACTGCAGTCATAGAGTTTCCTGTTTGAAATCTGCAGCGGAGATAATTCATCCTCTCCCCAGTTTTCTAGTGCTAATATCCATGTCCCAAAATAAAGCAGGTCTAAGAAACCAATGAAAACATTGGTATAGGAAAGCAGCAGTAATAAGGAGTTTACAAGTAAATAAAATACTCTTATCCCCATGTGCACTTGCATCTGCATTTTATTTAGCTGTAACTCTTCACAATTGTAGGGAAAAATATGGGCTTTGTCTAGTTGGAGGGACTGGTTTATCTCTGCTCCTGACCCTTTAATTTGTCATCTAGCCAGCATCCCCTCGGTGAGAATGTTTCTGGCACTCCAAGGCTGCAGTTAACTTAATAAGGAATGTAAGCACAGTTAGATAAATTAATTTCAAGGTCAAGCACACTGACAATGGAAAATGGATGCAAGTGGCAGGTAATAGAAGGAAATTCGCATGCATACTGATACACTGTTAAAGGCAGATGTTACTAGATAATTTAATCTCAAATGTAACTGATGTTTTTGGTTGCCCTTTTCCATTAAAAGAATTGTAGCAGATGCAAAAATCAAAGATTATTCAAAGAATTAAGATATGAAAAGCATGTTAGATCACTAAACTCCAATTAGTTAAATTAAATTGTATACCATTATCTACCTGTAGCTTTATTGGTAGCCAGCATTAGCACTCAGCTTGAGCAATAATAAAATTAGAGAATAACACTTTAATTGAATTGCACTTAAAAGGATCATGCTGACAAATGTGATTGTATCTGGCTGTAATGCACACCTTTTCCAACGATCATTAAATCCAATGAAATGAAAGTCGCAGGATCTTGACAGCTCTCTGAAATAATCTGTGAACCATGCTGTATCTCGCAGTTCCTAATCAATTTAGAGAAGCCTCATTAAGGCTCTGCAGCTAAAGAACACTTAAAAATCAAAACAAATTACAACATGTTATGGATAACTAGCTAATCATATCGATACAACAAGGACGTATTGTGTTGCAACAATTCATTTCCTTTGTAAGAAGTGTTTGCCATGGATGATTTAGGAATTGTTATTCATAACTGCGAACAGCCAGCCCTAATGTCAGGTTTTTTCATCTTTGCTCATAATAAACATTTCTTATGCTGTGTCTTCACCGCATTCCAGATCTAATAGTGGACTCTATGATTGCATGCCTGTTAATTATTTGTGTGTCTGCGTGTATATTTGTTTCTTTTCTTTGCTGTTTTTGCCTCTCTCTTGAGTATGCAGAAACAATGATGTGTGATTCTGGGAACAAATTAGACATTATCAGATACCCATGTGAATATTTCTTGGCAATTTTTGTTCCCCATGAGTAAGTACTTTGTTGCTGGATTATTTAACAGCCAATAACTCACCCTCACTCTCTCCTACCTTCGGTGGCTGTTTCCTTTTTATATGGCAGCTAATACAAAATAGTGTACCTTGATGTAACACTTACACATAAGCAATTTGAGCTGGGTAATTTAGCAGATTAATGAGACCAGCAAACAGGCATTTAAAACTGAGGCATATCTGTGGCACTCACTCTTGATCTACTTAGTCAACATGGGCTTGGCCAGTCACCTTTCCCAGTGGACTCTTCCCAATCACATGATAAATCATTCTTACTCAAATATTTCTTTTTAAAGATTCCCCCTCAGCCTTAGTTGATAAAAGTCCCAGGCATCGACGGAATGCATGGAACCAGATACAAGCTCCTTTCCTCCAACACGGACATTATATTTAGTCACTTACTCTTGCTGTTGATTAATGTTCCTTTAGCTTTGAGCCTTTGAGGGATTGTTATAGTGTGACTTCTGCTCTCAACAAAGCATAAAATTGGATATAACACTAAAGAGCCACTATATAATACCATCCTGTTTTCCATCCGTTGGACTGATTTGCATGGACCACTCCAGACTGACATGGGAACAGAGTTTAAAATGCAATAGCAGATTAAGACAGAATATGATACTGATGTTAAATACAATTTATAAAGCAGAGGTTAAGCTATCTGAAGAAATATGGCTTTAATAAACACATGCTGTTTCTTCTGTTCTCTTTCTGCGTGAAAAGCAGAGCAGGATTCCAGAGAACATATGGATTTCTACATACTATTTAAAAGAGTTTTTAATGCTTACCCAAGGTATACAAAGTGGCTATTACACACGGAACATACTGCTCAGCAAAGGCAATAGCGAGTCCATAAATATTTGAGAGGGGGTTAGAGATTTAAACGTAAAGATAACAGATCCAACAGCCAACCAGAGGTTTAACACCAATTAAAATTAATATTATTGGCATCATGGTAGTACCTAGAAGTCCAGTCACGCCAGACCCCTTTTGTACGTGACAGAAAACAAAAACAAAAGATGACTCAATCATCTCCCAGTATGCTCCTCCAGGAGCACAAGGAGGGTTTGGGCCGTGAAAAGCCAAACGTCCTTCACCCTAAGGAGGTGATCCAGCTCTGAGTGACCCCCGCTGCCGTACCCGCCCTTCCGCAGGGGGACGCGTGCTTGCCTTCACGCAGCACGGAGCAGATAAGCCCTTTCAAGGGGTTAACTCAGCAGCTGAGTGCGTGACTTCACCTCGCATATCCTTGAAAACCATGTTCTTGACCCTCTACACCCCTGCGACCAACGTGCTGGACATGCCCTGACCGGTTTCACTGCCTGACCTCCTCTGGCATAACGCGCTACACACACGTTTCCATAACCCGGCAGATGTAGGGCTTTATCCTGCACTTACTCTTACCTCTGACAGCCAGGACAAATACCATTAACTGCACCTGAATTATAGTCACGGCACGGAGATCGGAACGGGAGGCTGTAAGTCTCTGCACTGTCTTGGATCGGTTCAGCCAGGTGGCCGGTCTGGAGCAAAGAGCTGTGCCCTTCCACTTGGGACTGTCACCTTAAAACACAACACTTGAATACGGGTCTTGTAAAGGAAAGAAACCCTAAAGAGAAAAATAGGAAATCCGGGAGGATGAACAGTTGTACGCAAACACCAATAAGTTTCTCTCTCTCCTCCTTTCGGGAGAAGTCTCCAACCGCATCCTCTAGTGAGGTGTTGGAACGGCTAATGTTGTGGAAATAAATGTCTGTTTATAAACATCTGTGCTAAAGAAATACAACCATCCACTGGAACCAGGACTCACTGGGAAAAGAACAGCTGCTTGACACTGGGAGAAAAATGGGGAAAGCTCAGCAGCGTAAGGGAAGAAAAACCTGAGCGCTGTGTCAAGCATCTCGCTCCGTTGTGCTATACGTAGCACCCTTTACACAACCCAGCAATTAATCAGAAACAACACGCATTTGTGGTTCCTCTTGAGGCAATGCAAAATAACTAACCTACATGTGCATTAACTTTCCTTTTAGCAAGAAATTCCGTCAGGCTATTTCCGTTTTGAGCCAAAACACAGCACGCGCGTCAGACGGCAACAGCTCTGCAAGTGGCGAGACTGGACCCAGTAACAAATGGATTTTGAATATGTTTATAAGCAGGAATCCTGTCAATATTTCGAGGCCTGTATTAGAGAGTGAATGATGACTAGGCCTGCCAGGAAATATATTAAGAAAAAAGCAGATGGGCCCCTGGGATTTTCTGTCATCCGAGTCCCTGTTATCACCAATTTAGTGCCATGCACGCGCCTCCCATGGGGCCCTTCTCTGCCTGAATCCGATGACAGGGACTTCAAGTTTCCCTGGATTCAGTGGGGAGCCCACAAGCACGGGCAGTGCTGGGGCTGCCGAGAGGCGCCTATACAACGTCTCCCTCCAAAGCAGAGCTGTCCCTGCCAAAGGCTCTTCTGTCCCTTCCAGGTGGTTTTGTCCCACGGAATAAGCAGCAGTTCAGCAGACGACCCTGCAATACGTGACCCGGGCAGAATTCAGCCGACGCACACGGTACCTCTCGATACACACCATTTGGGTTGGCAAAAGGCTGAGTTACGCTGTCTGCTAGACCTTGACTGCTGGATGATGCCAGTTCTAAGCACAAACTCTGAACAGAAATCAAAACTTAGGTAAGCAGTATTGCCAAACACACATTCTCAAAAGCCTTAGATAATAACAAGCAGAAAGAAAGGTATTCTCACCGATTGCTTCTGTAAAAGCCCTCAGTGATCGCCCTAACCACAATCTGAAATCTCTCTCTGCAACCATGAGGTCTAAGAACTTTATTTTATAAATGGAAGGAGAGACTATCGCGTTTTCACATATTTTCAGGAATAAAAGTACTAAGAAAACCACCAAATATTCACAGATTCCCGACAAGATCACCGCAGCTGGCAATGCTGGATTATTATAGAGTTGCACGAGAAGCTAGGCCTTGGCTCTGGCATTGCCTCTGGCCGACCTCGCGAGTTTACATCTCAGGAAAATCAGACTAATACACGTCACGCGTACCAGGAGACGGGCTCTGTGCTCTCCATACACCCCAGTGTGGGGAAACAGACGGTGCTAGACATCATTTTAAGCTCAAACCCATCTGTAACACCCATCGCTTTGTACAGAACTGCTCTGAACCGTTTACAACTTTCTCTGAGAAAAACCCTTCCCTACGAAGGAGTTAAAAATATCTGTCTCTGAAATATAATGGTATACATTTTTCATTTTCCACAATTTCCTTGTCTCTCTCTCTCTCTCCCCCAACTCAGTTTCAACTTATTCCATCTCATACCCATTCTCAGCACCCCATCACCATCCCTCTGAAGCTATTTTCCTGCTTAAATGATGCTGGAATAATGTTAACAAGATTTTTTTTTTTTTTTNTTACAGTTCACATCTGAATCAAAATTGCGTCGAGGGTCTGATCCTGCCACTCTTGAAATCAATTGTGGTTTCATTCAATGCAACCAAAAGGTCTCGCTCCCAGTGAGCCGTAACTCCAGGTCTAGTGACCATTTATTATTCATAAGTACAGTCTGGGACAGACTGATAAATGACCCCTAACCATCCCACTCAATTTCAAAAGGGGAAAGAACCAGAATGGACTGATTAATGGCTCCAGCAATCTCAGGCCTTGCTAACCTTACCTTTACAGGGATAGGGAGATGCCTGATGGGTGTAATATTTATATAACAAAGCAATTATCTCTGTAATATGGATTGTTTCAGGATGCATTCACTCCAGTTAAATGTAGTGGGGCTGTGGAAGACATTATCTGACATAGCATGTAAAATTGATAGATGGAGGTTTGTACCGTCTGGTTTGCTTACAAAATGCAAGTAGAGAGGATGGGAATGACAAACTTTGCACCAGTCAAGCTCCAGGTAGCCTCTGCTGCAGAGGTCTGGGTCCAAAGGCAATTCATGTTCCTTTGACTTAAGTGGGGGCTGCGTTAAATCAGCAAGAAATGGGGAGATTGCTGGCCAGGATGCACGAAGACCTGCTTAAAACTTACAAAGAAGTAGCCTGAAATAACTGCATCATCCATACCTTAGTTAGCCAATAAAAGCCTGGATCCAGAGTGCACCTCTCCGTCTGGGGAGCTGATGAAATGTCCTGAATGAGGTTGAAGGAATCCAATAAAGCCACAAAATTACTGGTGAGAGGGCATAACTCAAAAAGACACGAATGCAGAAGTCAATGGCTATGAGAAGCCTCCAGAGACTCAAATAGGCTGCAAAGAGATTACTAAATTCAGTAAAAGAGGGGGAAAGCAAAGAGAAAGAAGCTCTGCTCTGTAGAGGACAGCAAAGCACTACTGTTGGGAGCATGCAAAGAGAAAAAATAGCACTGAACAAAAAGCAGGAGCTGAAACACCCCATCAGGCTGCAGGAGAAAAGCCATTATAATTTGGCAGTATCTGGGTAGAGATACGGGGCAGCGCCAGCTTTCAGCGCAGACGACAGGGTGCTCCAGCACAGCACAGCTGGGTGGCCACTGCCCCGCTGCTCGCCACGGGCTGTGGGGTGGGTGTCTGCAGGGAGGGGGCAGCCTTCCCTCTCACAACTTTCCTATTCATTTTGCCTGCCTGCTATCTGCAAAGCTTCCAGCTGGCTCCAAAAAAGGGAAGATGGTGCCTTCTACTGCAGGATGTTCTCCCAGTGGGGAGCGGGGAATGACTGGTCCACCTGCATATGGCATTTATACTCCGTCTCCCCAAGAGCCGCGCTCCCATGCTCGTTCCCATCCTTCACACCGTTCAGGTAATGACAGCAAAGCAGACAACAGCAGTGACCTACTTCCAGCCTCCTTCCTCAAGGAAGCTGTCTCATCAAAAGCTCTCCATGAGCCCAGTTCAGCCTCAGAAATCCAAACAAAGCAGAAACGCAAGATGCCGAATAGCAGGCAGGTTGCTCTGAACGTCTGCGAGTGGTCGACAAGTAACCGGAGCGAACTGGGCCCATTAAGAGATGTAGGAAACGGGACGCTCATTTCACAGACTGTCTTGGAAAATCCCACAAGAAGCAACTGCTTCTCCTCCTTCAGGCAGACCCCCGCGGACACAAAGAGTGCTTCGCCCTTCAAGAGCTCCACGCTGGACTGAGATCTAACACAACAGAAGTTGCAGCAAAGCAGGTCATTTAAGAATTGCAGCAAACCTGGTCAAAATGAACAGTTCTGGATTTATGGCAGAGAACCAGTGATAGTAAACCAAAGAGGAGAGGCAGAATAATAAAAACAGAACATTCAGCAAAAACCCCCAAATATACTTTTAAGTGATCTCAGCTGCAACAACTAACACGCACCAGCTGTTACAAGGTGCAAACTGAAAGTCTTGGGCAGACCAACAACTTGACCAGTTCTATTCAATTATGAACAGGGCTGCACCTAAGATGTGTGCCAGTAGATGGTGTGTTTATTTTAACCAAATAATTACCTGAACGTAGCTAGAGCTCCCTTTAGCACTGCTGCTTTGTTTTGAGCCCACATGGCTCGCTGAACATACTTCGATTTTACCCTCTGAAGTTTTCCCTCCTCCTATTTTATCCCCTTGTGAAACGTCACGAAGAGGATCACTCTGACCAACATGATAGGAACGTTTGGATCATTGAGTGTAATATGCTCTCCATATTTGCACTTCAAAGCATTGTGCTTTTGCAGTTAAATATAATCCTGTACCATCTTTTATAAAATGAGCAATAGAAATACCAGGGTCTTTCCTCACATGCTGGCGCAATACATCAGCTCCAGGTTTACCTCTGCTGGCTTATCCGGGTCCTGATTTCCCTTAACAAATGTCCAGGCCCTTAAGACCAAGTGAAAGCAGCTGGAATCCTATGGATTTCGGTGTCCCCTTGACACGCAGCACTCTTTCAGAGACATCTTGACTCAGGCTCCAGTTCTCGCTTGTTTTCACAGTAGATTTCAAGAATTTGTGAGACATCGTTTCATTTGCTTTTATCTTATGATAGCTTGTTCAGCCCCCTTCACAATTAGACTCTGACATTTCTATGGCTCAAAGTGGCTGCATTTTTTTCCCTTTTTTTTTTAAAAAAAAAAAAAGTAGGTCATGTGAAACACGACTGCGTTGCATCAACACATCAAGAAGGCTTGGTGTGTCTCAGTTCAGGCACCTGGCATTTGATACCACCACTCTGCATGCCATCCAGCCACCACATCCACTGGGTGCTCCCAGCTCACCTTGCGCTTCTCCAGAGAGAGATGGAGGGAAAAGGATTCTTTCTCAGAATAACTGGCAATTTATGGGAAGGGCCAACAGAGAGGAGCCCAGAACCAGGAACTCTACATCTCCTCATCCATGACTGCTGTGTGTCACAGCCTGACACATCTCCCACCTGACAGCCACAACAGGTCCAAAACATCTCTCCTGACAGGCAAGGTACCAAATGATGGAGCTGTTCACAATATATCCATTTTCTTCTCCTCTATAAGAAAAAAACAGCCTACCTACTTCTTTAAATCAAGTAGTAGTAAGACTGATGCCCATCTTGAAGCCCAGCCTTCGAAGTTGATTGGTGAGCCATAAGAAAAGAAGGTATGTGATTAATTCTGCAAGATAGCTCATCGACTGATTGCATAAAATGCCCGAGAAGCATTTGTGCAGCAGCACAAAATTTGAAAGCTAAGGAACATGCTCCTGCAGCCCACATTCAGAACTTCAAAACACACATACCTGTTGGACTTTAAGGACCAACAACAAAATTATATGCCAGAGCACTAAACTACTTGACTCACAAACAATTAAAGCATTCTTTCAGCATAAATTATATTTTGTAAAGTTATTTTTCTCAGGCAGTATATACAGCAAAGTGGATATGCTCACACGAATTGTATCAAACTCTTAGATTTCTTTTCCTGTAAGTTTTGGTCAGGCTAATTCCGTGAATGTAGGGAGGTGTGAGCTGGATCCCCAAAATGAACTCAATTAGATCTACCAAAACCGATGCTGAAAACATATTTTGTGGGGCAGCAGGGGACTTAATCTCATAAAAAGTGGCATTGGGTTGTATGGTTTTGGGTTTCCTAAATTCAGCACATGGTAATTCCCACCCTTACTGTTTTGGATGGGAAGGAAAGATGCCCCTGGGTGACAACGCCTTCTCATTTCAGACCTACCTCTCCTCCTCTAGCCCTTTTGCAATATTGTACTCGTATATTTCAAGGTTGGTGTCATTCAGCTTCTGAATCGCTTTGGCAAGTCTTATATTTAAGAGGCATTAAGTCTGTTGTGAATTTAGAGCTAACTGATCATACTCTGAAATGGAACAGCACTCAAGATTTAGTACCAGGAGGTCCACAACTTCTCCTTTGCTTCTAAATGCACAAACCAATTTTTCCTAACATGGCATCCAACACAATTCTTACACTTGCAGCTCCCTTAGTAGCAGACAGTCAGGACAGACTGAGTTGCACTCAATTTTCTAAACGCCTGGACAGCACGAGGGTTTCACGTTTACCTGAAATGTGTCAAAGAAAGAACTCTACGGCTGCTCTACAGCACAACAGTTCCGACATGTGCACGGCCATGGGATCGCACTGTGGGTGCGTTGCCTTCGACCCACAGCTGGTTTCAGTCTCAAAGGCAGCAAGACTGGAAGGAGCTTGTTCACATCTGGTTACAAAAGATCTTATAAACATGCCTGATGTGACTCAGGGTTAAGAGGGTATCTATCCTGGATCTTAAGAGTCATCTTCAAGTAGGTTTCGCATTCTGTTTACGCTCAAGCAACATCTTTTTCAATCAGGTGTAGCAACAAGCAGAATAAAATAGCCTCAGGATCTAGCCCTTAGCGCACACCGACACTCCACTGCAATTATTTTCCTTTCCTAACTTGAGATACAAAATGTCCCGGCTGCCAAGAACAGCCCAGCACAGTTATGCCTGTCTTTGCTTGATGCAGAATGATTTTCCACTGTAGATTCATTATGTCATTGAATTCAGTCACGGGAATATTAACACTTTCACACATGTGGGAACTCATCTTGTGAACGCAAAGCTCATTTATTACAGTGATTTCTTCAGAGGCTGTAGTATGCTCATTTTATAATGAGGTTTATAATAAGGACAGATTCTGAACTGGTGAAAGCGTGCAAATTTACCTGAAATCTGAAGTTTACAGCCAAGACTGTTTATTGCTGGTAATTAGTGGGTTTTTTTCCTTTTTTCTTTTTTTCTTTTCTTCCCTTTTTTCCTGTGTCTTGAGTAATTTAAAATATAATGTAATAAGGGAAGCTTGGGGACTTTGTAGCACAGTGGCTTTTGGTTGCTTACTCTCAACTTACTAATGACTCTGATAAGACTGAGCAATTTAAAGAGAAGGGGCACCTCCAAAGCCATACCGCAAGATGTACTGACGCCTTTGAATGACACTTGGATTTTTGCACTAAAGCCTGAGGAAAGGACCAACTACACTCTTTCTCCCTGTACAGCAGAATGGAATATAATTTAGACATAAATGGTAACTTAATAATGCTATGCAGTTATTGCAGCATCGCAATTGGAACACGTTTTTATTTTGGAATATAATATTAGTATGCTTAGAAAATGTAAACCTTTAATGTTTATGAAATGCTTACCCAGTTAACACTGCCAGCTTTAATTCTCAGCACAGAAACGCATAAGGAGTTTTGGCCAGATATTCACAAATTTGTGCAACAACTGAAAATGAAAAGAAATCACCGGCAGTTTCAAACACATATTTGTAAATGCTTTTCCTTAAAACATCAACAACTAATTATCTGGGTCAGCAGAAGAGGGAGCTACATTTTTATTAAGAAGTTTAATAACACGGCAGCTCCTTTCACAGATGTCATAGCTAGGGGTTGGTATTAAAATAAATAATAATAAAAAAGAACTCTCATTTTATTGAATTAGTGAGAGATGGTCTCCCTGGTGGGTGAAAAGAGAAAGCCCACTAAAATGCGACTTTAGAGTTTCCTGGAAATGTGATGAATTTAAAGTTTCAAATAAAGCAAATGTACCAATTGAAATAAATTGATCTTTTTCACTATGTGAAAGTAGATATTAAAGATATAATTCTCTTGAGTTTTATACCTACGCTGTCATCGTTACAACTGCAAAGTAACGTTACAATTTGGCTTAATTCTTCCATGTGAAAAATCAAACCCTATGTATATTTGAGCATCCTCTTAATTAAGCTTATTTTAAACATTGTAATCCCACTCTCGTTTGCAGGAACACAGCATTTGATTTCACCTTTTAACTGAAATTTTATAGAGCCAGGTTCTCTCTCAGTGAAAGCTGTGCCTTATAAGCTGTGCCACCGGTATAGGCTGGAGCACGGATCAGGAATGAAGCTGAGCACCCAGGCAAGAAAAGACGGACTGCTCAAAAGTGGTTTCACACACGCCACACAATACCTGTATCCTGCTGCTAATAAATGCACAGCGGTGCTCCTGTAGTGTAGGAAGAAATTCACTTCCTTCCTGTAGGAAGAAAGCACAGCCCAAAAATTCGCACGCAGCAGTAACACGTGAGCAGGTAGCTAAGAAAACACTCAGGACTGACTGTACAGTGGGTTACGCTCCGTAGCAAGAGAGGAGTAAACCTACACAAGACAACCACTGGGTGAAAGCATGCCATTTCTAGTTCACACGCACACCAGTTTTGGAGAGGGAAAGGAGAATAAAGGCCTTTAAAGTCTAAAGCAAATACAAGTACCGACAGCAGCAACAAGAAAAACCCATTGTTGGCCACATCATTGTAGAACAAATATATAAAAAGTGAAACGCATCCAACCTGATGGCTGGGAAGTTAAACGCCACAAATTCCCCATCTATCCAGACAGGCCCTCACTATTTTCAAGTAAATCTCATAATTTCTGAATGTCTGAAATTCACTGGACTGAAACAGAAATAAGAAAAAAAAAAAAAAAAAAAA
>VZSF01008837.1:66612-86531 GCA_013398295.1 Chionis minor
AAAAAAAAAAAAAAAAAAGACCCTAAAGGTGCCAGGATGGATCTTCAAGCTCCTGAAAACAGAATAAAGGAAAAGCTGATCTATAGTTTACCCTCCAAACACGTGCCCATGCGATGTGGCAAAGCTGCATGCTGAGGGGTTAATTTGCCCCTGATAATCATGTGTCCATCATCCTTCTGCGCACACAGTGAACGAAATTCAACGCCGCGCAGTCCAAGGATCTATGCACAAGGGTCATATTTTCTCGTAAACTCCAGCAGATGAGTAGACACATCTGCAGAGGGCTCTGCCAGCGAGCGAAGCGCTTCCCAAGCCTGCGGCCCAGATCCACAGATTAGGCGATAAATGATGCCCAGTCAGAGTATCTGACCTCCGTAGAAAACGTGTGATTTTTTTTATTTATTTTTTTTTTCCATACAGTCATCACCATGTGATCAGCATATTATCCGGGGGCAGATGATCTGGTTTGCAGCCGTAGGCCAATACAAGTACAGGCACCCCAAGCTGCCTGGGTGAAAAACACCCACGTGGCCCTTGCGGAGAAGCCGGTGGGCTGCCCAGGACCTGCACTCGCCTCCGCCAGCCCCACGCTTTCGATGGGATGTCTGGGTGCCTCCGTCCCCATTTGCAAGGGGCTTTTGTAGGCGCAGACACGGCACCGTCCACGCGCCCTAGAGCTCCAGCGGGAACCCGGAGCGGGGCACGCCTGAGGTTCGGGAGCCCTTTTGCAGGCAGCTGCAGCGGGGAGCAGGGCAGGAACCAGCTGTATCGGTGTTACCAGGGACTTTCCATTATCTGAAGCGTTCCAGCTCCGCTTTACCTCATAAAACAAAGCTGGCTGTGTTGCTAACCCTCGGCATTGGAAAACCATAAAGCGGGAGTCACACACATAAATCACACCTAAATGCCTTCTGGGTTTTGAGCCTTTAAAGTTCATGTTTTCAGGCTCTTCTCCATAACCATAAGAACTAAAAACTCTCTTTCTTCGTGAAAACGGAGGTATTTCCCTCACCAGTGGAATCCACAAGCTAGAACTTAAAGCAAATAAAGCAAGACTGGAGGTGAAGGCTAAAGGCTGGTGACACTGTGCTGGTTGCGCACTGGTTTCTGGCAGTCCGCTGGAGAGACCAGGTGCGGTGGCCTCTGACGTCCTGTGGGGAGCAGAGCTGAGGTCCCCGTTGTGCTCGGGGTGTGTGCACCACCAGAAGTATGACAGTCTGAACTTGGCACCTCCACGTGACACCCAGCACTAGCCCGGAGGGTCTAGTCCGCAGGTGAGCCAAGCTCTGACACAGATCTCTCTGTGAAGCGTATCGTGGTTATTTTGCCCACCCTACACTCATGTTCTCAGGCGATTGAGCAAAACCCTCCCACGGCACCGATCTTAAAACGTCTCTGTAATGGGAACCTGTAATTTATCAAAAGGTCCAATTAGGAACTCCTCTTTGTCACCCTGCGAAACCATACCTTCAGAAAGTCAAGAAACACATCCCTCAACGCGCGAGGTTCTAACGCTTGCGAGCAAGCGGTCGTCTTTTGGGTACGTATCTGGGTCATTATATAAACAAAGCGCAAGCAACACAATAGGGCCTATGCCTTATTGTCTACAGGATACTTTCAGGCAAATATTTCAGCTGCAGATGGTAAATACAGCTTCAAAGCATAATGATATCTAACTGTGAAATAGCTGAGTCAGGTGCATTTACTAAAGTGTGGCGAGCCAAACACTAATTAGAGTGCGGTTGCACCAAGATTAGTGTTACATCTGACATATTTTAAAAGTAGGCTTACACCAGTGCCAAATGAATTCGATGAACCTCCATGAGCTTCATCCATAGGCATTTTATTGTGGCCAAAGAAGAAAGCTGCAAGAGATGCGGCGCATGTTAGAAGATCTGCTTCTCATTTCTGAGAATCAGCACCAAGTTGTCCTGGAGCTCTGACTAAGTGGCTGAAAAGTTTAGTCACTCACAGGTGTTTT
This sequence comes from Chionis minor, assembly GCA_013398295.1. Classification (NCBI taxonomy): domain Eukaryota; kingdom Metazoa; phylum Chordata; class Aves; order Charadriiformes; family Chionidae; genus Chionis; species Chionis minor. The sequence goes on from VZSF01008837.1 coordinate 68,594, forward strand.
GCTGCCATCTGTCAACAGCTGATTATTGCAAACCTGTTTACTCAGTCTAGTGCTGTGAGAGAGAACTTGCTATCTTTGCTCAATCTCTTTATACAGCTCCCGAGCATCTTCCCCCAGAACCAAACCGCCCCAGGGCTTCGGGAAATTGCAATCCACATCCCTAGATGAGCTTCAGAGCTGGCCCCTACCTCTATGAAGTTCCCGAACTTCAATTCTGGCTCAGAGTCCTGAATTTGGAGACTTAATTATAGCACTGTCATTCAGAGCAAAATCTTCACAGGCTGGGGTATTGCCATTACTTGCCAGATGCATCCACACCCTGGTACTGATTACATGCATTACTGACCTCAGCTGAACCATGAGAACAATAAGGCTAGCCCTGGTCAGGAATCTTTCTGACAAAACCTGGTTTCACTAGAAGAGGCAGATGAGAATCTAACGTATTTCGGAGACACTTGCTGCACGCACTGAGCTCCAGGCAAACCACCATCAGGCTCAGCAGGAGCCTCCCTGCCCGCTGCTTGGTAGCTCTCAGTAGATGACCAAGAAACCCGGGTGTCCAAGATCCGTCACAGCCTGCGGAAGAAGCCATGCTCTGCCGGCTGCCTCGAGGCCAGGCCCAATATGGGAGCTAATTTCTGTTTGAATTGGAAGAGAACTTCAGCACACGCCGAAGGGCTTTGGGGAATACAGGAGCAGGTCCAGAGCTGTAGGGTCTGCAGCAGAACACCATGGAGGAAGTTGGACACAAAACGTTTTTACTTGTAGACACAGAACGCTTGAAAATCTTCCCCCAGCAGATCGCTAACTCGGCCATAAAGATGCAGCCTGCTGTGTCTGACCATCACCACTGGATTTCTCTAATGTGAGCAGGATTTTATTAAATGCATATCTATAAGTTTCTATGTATAAATATAAATTGTTGTAGAGGAGTACCTCTAACTACTAGTACCATCTTTTTATCCACAACCTTCAGACAGGGCGTTCAGCCTTTTCCTCCTAGGTACGGGCACCACAGGGTTTATTTCAAGCTGATTACATCTCTTCAGGTAGAGAAATTCTAACCTTGCTCAACAAGCATTTTGCAGAGTGAATGGGGTGATACGCTGGCCATCAGTCCTGTCAGAAGATATACAGGCTAAACCTAAAAGTTTCCAGGCTTTTGGTTTCTCTGCCTCCCCGAATCACCTTCTTCATCAACAGCATTAGAGTAAGTTAGGCATGAAGGAACAAAAAGCAGGAAAACGTTTGACATCAAATTGTCCCAGTGTTAGAAACCAAGGTTCAGCATCACTGCTCCTTCCCATACAGCGTTATCCCATGAGGAATACTTTCATTTGATTAGACTGATCCATTGGCTCCTAGTCCATATTACTTAACCCTCAAACCATTATGCCCTATTGAAAATAATTGGTAATGACAGTTTTGGGTTTAATATTTAATACAGTGGTTAAATGGAGTTCTACTGTTTGTGGTTATAGTTTCCATTGACTAATAAGCAAGTCAAGAGCAAAATACATTTTTATTCAGCTGTTACATTAGCAGAAAGCTAAACACCACGTTACTCATAACAGCCTTAAACATTTTCAGAGAAATAGCTCCCAAAGCCAAGTCAAATATTACATTCATTTGCGGTTTACTTGTTTTCCTTTTTATTACTGGAGGACTGTCTTTTTAGTAGCTTTAAGGAATGCTGCAAGGTGGCTGCATCGACCGAAAGGCATTTCTTTGCATGTCAGGCCAACTTTCAAACACCCCTTCACCCAGCGCCTCGCGCATGGGCTCCTCCCTGCCTGTGCAGCTGCAGGGGCAGGGTGCAGAGTCCTCCGACTCCCGCTGCCCATTCCCACAGCAGCTCCCTCCTCTTGTCCTCGGCTCTGCCGGCACCACCCTCCGTGGGGCTTTGACGCACGCCAGTGACCTGTGCTGGGTTAGAAAAACCCGCGAGGAAAAGGAGATGGGACCTTCCTCATCCAGAGCTTCCATACTGCCACGCTGATGTCTCAGAGGAGAAGACTTCCAACACAGCGCTCCCTTTCCTGCACAACGGAAGAGGAAGGTTGTGGAAGAGCAGAGCTTGAGCGGCTGCGAGATATCTTAAAGTAATGACAAACATACGGAGGTTTGTCCTGTAAGGGCTCACCCACCTGTACAAATTTTGGGTCAGGTTACCTGGTGTCTCGCCAGTAGCTTCAAAAGAGCTTTATTTATTTACTCTAGCCAAGAATTTGGTGCTCTATTTTTTTAATCTGCCCACATCTTTCACCTCCTCCTGTAGTGCTTGTTCTCCCAGGGCTTTTTTTGCCATTAACACTCCCAGTTCTGGATGATTATTACATTAACAGGGATTCCAGCTGAGGGTGGGGCTCACTCCCAGCAAATTAGTCAGTGTGGATCTCCACTCCCCCGTGGCTTGGTTCCCACCAGTATCTGAGCAGGCTTGTACATACTGCAACCGCTGCCGGGATTTACTGGAAAGAGACCCCTCGTATGTCATTCATAAGCTGAGCGGATGAGACAGAAATGACACCCAAGTACCTGAATCACAGAAAGTAAACTGACATTCCCTCAACATGTTCTGTATTTTACCAGTGCCAGACGGTGCTTCCGCAAGCCTTTCCTGCATGCTCCTATGAGCCCAGCTTTTGTAGATTACCTTGTACGCAGAAGACTCTAAATACTCGAGCTACAGTCAAAAGCACAGTCCAAGGACCAGACCCTTCCAAGAGTTCAGTACCTCCCTAGATGTGCCAACTACCCGTCTCTATAATTTTATAAATAAAATAAAGTTTTATAAAGTACTTGGCCTCAGAATTCTCCGAAAAGGATTCACCAGCACCAACAAATTACTATCGGAATTTGGTCTTACAAATCCTTCACCACACTGAGACAGAGATGATTTGAGAAGGCCCACAGCAGCATGCATCCTTTCAGAGAGGAGGCTCCTAATTCCACACCTCCCACTTGAACTGAACCTCAGATACATTGAGAGGTAACTCACACCATTTACAACGCAAGTGTCCCTTGCCCAGCTTTACTGTGAGAGTACGTTCAAGTGAACTTCCTGAACCAGATGGTCAAGCAAGGTTGGCTTCACAGATCCTAAGGTGGGAGAAGAAAGTGATTTTCTATCATTGAAACTTCTGAGGCCACACATTATAACAGAAAGATCAATTTACCAAAAAGGGAAATAAGATTGCTGGGTGGACCCAGTGCTTAAAATGGACTTAGCATTGTTTTTGAACTTATTTAGAAGCATGATGGAGAAACACAGCTTTGTTTCCATTTATAAATGTCCAAAATGACAACCTGAATTTAGGACTTGACAAGCACCAGGCTGACCTAATTGGTAACAGAAGGACCATATTCTTAGCTGAAACGTAGGTACACCATGGGCAGCAATCAGGCAACCTGCCCCAGCTGACCGCAAAGCTACCTGGAGAAAACCAAGGTGGAGAAATACTTTATCAGGTCCCTTTGGTGTTTATTTGGGGCATGATTCTCCCATATATATACCTGTACCTAACCAGGGACGTTCCCAGACTCCCATTAGGGAGCATTTTGGATTTATTTTGCCCCGATACCAAACAAGGAATAGCCATATCTAGAGTTCTGAAGAAGGAAAATAAGACACGTTTGAGATTATTCCTTCAGAATCAAACATACTTATGGTCAATTGAGATAGTTTAATCAGGAATTCCCAATAGATTTCTTCTAAATTTCTTCTAGTTGCACGCAGAGCGGTGTAATTTAATTGCAGGGGGACAAGCCACCGAGGTTTCTCTTTTGGAAGTGTTCGGAGAGCAGCTGCAGTTGCTTCCCTGAATTTTGCTGAAAATCGAGGTTTCTTGCTGTCAGCTGCCCCGGGGTGTGCGTCACCCCCCAGGGAGCGCAGCAAGGGGCTAAGGCTGCCCTCCCCAGGAGGGGATCTGGGCCTTTGGTGGCAAAGCCCTGTTCCTGCTGCTCCCTGTTTGCTCTCAGCACCCGCGACAACACAAGCGCGTCCGCGCCACCAAGCATGGCGACAGCACAAGGGTGACTGGCTCCTCTTCAGGCAGGCCCGGTTGGTCCACGTTGGCTGAAAGCTACGTGCAGTGAGCGACTCACTTCTGAAGAATTCCCCCAACGCAAAGCCACGTAAAATAGATCCAGCCAGGAATGGAAATCATTACTAAGTATAAATTCTGATATCTTTCATTTTTTACCTATGCGCGGAGGGAAATGCACCTTGTGCACCATACAAATCCAATTTAAGCTCTGAGAATAGGCTCTAAGTAGGACTTAAGTGGTGCAGAGGCCGTTAGGCTGACCCTCTACACTGGGGTTAATTTCATCCAAAAGCTTTTCCAAGAGATAAGGAAACAATCTTTCATGTACAAAGTGCTTGAGGAAACCAAGAAACAGCAAAAGAATCTGCCTGCTTTGAAAGCTTTGTGTCTCACCTCTACACTCAATAGAGAGATGTGTTGTGTTGACGTACTGTAGATTATACCTTAGCCAAACGGTGAAGTTAAAAGGAAACAGGATCCCTTGACACTGTTTTAGACAACCCATAATACGGCACTATCATTAAACGAAGTTTACAAAAGGCTTCTATTTACATGTCTGCAGAAAATAGAACAGGGCGCAGGATGCCGATTGCAGTGTAAATGTTAACTGAGGGACTGAGCGGCACTCGCTGGGGGCGCGGAAAATGGATTGCAAACAAAAGGAGGAGAAAACGGCCTCGCTGTCCAAAGCAGCCCTGCATCCCGAAAGCAGGCTGGCTTCCAGTGGAGACTGGGCAGCCCTTATTATTGAACAACTTGGTCACGCCACGGTAATGGAGGGCAAGATCAGGATTCATGGGAGACATCCGGTAATTCAAAAGGTGGCTGTGAGAAGGTAGCTTGACGCTGAAAGAACAAGAAACAGGCCTAGACATAACTCAGCCTCTCTACTGGCTGCTTCCAGAAAAGGTCTGTAGAATTGGTGGTCAGATGATAAAAGAGACGGCAATACACATCTGTACCTTGGGAAGGAAATGCTGTTTTCATGGCAAAACCTCACTGTCGTTCAAACCCGCACGGGAAAGCCTGTGGAGTTCACATTGGAAAGGTGGGGCTTGACTATGGGAGACTGAACCCACATCTGTGTGCTTCTGCAGTGCTTGGCAATTGGAAAGAGGGCAAGAAATCCCAATTCTAGACAATTTTCTGGATAAAGGAGGAGAAAATACCTTTCAGCAGGAGACAGATGAACTTAGGTGCCTATTAATTGCTTTTAATTCTAATAACAGAAAATGCAAAAGGAACAAAACCTCAGAACAGTATTGGAGATGGGATATGACCAGCAAGAATCAAGACACCAAACTTAGATTATTTACAGACCGGGGTTATTTTGGGCAGTGCTGCGTCCTTATTTTCTCTTGCTTCCGAAAACATTTCCAACAAGGCCGTGTATAAGGACCCCTGGAGAGGTGAATGCTATTTGTGACTTCGCTGTTTGTAACCGACTGGTTTTACCCACACAAATAACCCTAAAATGACCTCCATTCATGACTCACCTAGGGCTGAATTGAAAGTGGTGCCTTTGAGGAGAAAGCTCTGCATCGCCCAGAAAAAGCAAGTACCAACTTGTGGTTCCCCGTTGCAGCCAGCAGCGCCAGGACACTTACAACCAGCCAAGCTCTTGCCCCCTAGTTATGAGATGGCAGTTTGCAATGCTGGGGTTTGCGCTTCACCCCAGGTTTACCAGAATTTGACCTATCTGCAAGTTTAGACATCACTCAGAAAGGCCAAATTCGATGCTTTATTCTATTACGTAGCGATTAAGACCCAGCCCTGCAAAAGAGCTGCTGCAAACAGCTTTCCTCAAGGAGCACTTCCCGGCAAGGCCTTTGTGCCGTAGATGTGCCGTGTCACACAGGCTCCAGTACCGCCTGTAGCCAACAACCATCACTAACCACCCTTTGGTAGGTAACAGGGTGGAACATGTCAGCGAACCACAGACCCAGACTGATTTAAAAGATAAACGGGAACGGCTCAGAAGTAGCTGTTACAGTCTTTCCTGTCAATACTTCACCTTTAAAAAAGCTCCCTAAATACTCAGGAATACTATCAGATGTAATGGCTGTCAATAACATTTACTTTAAAGAGTCCCCAAACACATTACACAATCTGCATTTAGAAGGTCCATCTCGCCGATGTTTGCAGGAGTGGCAGCGGAGCCATCCTGACACCTCTGGCACGCTCCTGGGAGTAATGCAGCTCTTTGCTTTTTCACGTTAGCCCTTCCTCACCGCCCGGCCCACGTCTTCCTCAACTTTAAGGCAAGGATAAGAGACGAGAGGCAGAAACCGTGGGTGCAGCTGTATGACGCATCATGCCCCGTGGCAGAGCCGGTGTCAGTTGTCCCTGCTCCCTCCCCTGCAAACCAGGGCCATCTCCACGTGCCACCGTTTTGGTGTCGCAGGCTGCGGCGTGGCCACGCTGATGGCGACGAGCCATGGAACTGGGGTGGGAAGGAAGGGAAGGAGCAGCCCGAGGGGGCAGAGATACCTCACGGCAGTTTCTTGGCCCAGTAACAGGCGTTACGTCGCTGCACCTGCAGGAGGACAGCAGCAAGCCTGAACGAAGGCTCTGCCCTTGCTTTGTCCCATCCCTCGGATGGTGGGTTTGCGTTGTAAGTACCAGTACCGCAGCACCGCCACGTGCAAGCGGCGACTTGGCATGTCAACAGCTGGCTGCTCCGGGCACGTACGCAGCCCGGCGTGCATCACCACCGCTGAAGATCACTGTTGGTTAGAAGGGCGATTGAGTGGCACACACCGGGATTACGCAAAACAGGGATCATGATAATTACTGGACAGCTTCAAAAGGGAGGCAGGAGGAATCATTTTTCACACCGTAAGTATTAACTGTCAGTGTTAATTATCGGTGTTTATGGCTGCCACTTCTGGGATTAGCCAAGTAAGCATGGCCTGATGAAGTCAAGCCTTGCTGCCAGAAGTGGAATCACGCTCCTTGGGGCAATGGTGGAGCCACAGTATAACCCCAAGTGTCTTTCAGGTGTCATCCACCTCCTCTGCCTCTCTGGCAAAGCAATACCTTGCAGTTTGGCATGTCAACAGCATTGAGCAGAAAATATCTTGGCTAAGACACCTGCAGTTTTTACAGAATCACAGAATCACTTAGGTTGGAAGAGACCTTCAAGATCATCGAGTCCAACCATAAGCCTCACACTGCTAAACCACCCCTAAACCATGTCCCTTTAGATTTCACTGAAGCAGCGCCAGTGCTCTACAGGCTCCAAAGAAAGGGATGATCCTATAGCTGTGAAAAAAGTGGACCTAGAAATACATACATACTACATACAGAAGAAGTCATACATCTAATCCTTCTGTTGGGAGCCAAGATCTAGACTTCTGCAGTGTTTAAGGCCTTGGGGCTAACGTAGCCATATAGAGGGTAAAGTCCTCTTTGTTAGTAGTACAGCCGTTTCAAACTCATCCAGATGCAGTTCCACCTCTGTAGGAGGACACAATGGGAACAAAATCACCCTTGTGCCTGGAGCTACATGGATACAAAACAGAGGCAATGCTGACAGAAACATCACCCTTTACCAGGACTTTTTGTAAAGGAATCAATAATCTATCTAATCTAATTATAGACCAATAATCTAACTAATTCGGAGGCGAGCATTTCCAAAACCTTAGAAGTAGCAATAAGGCAAGTTAAAGATGGATGTGGCAGGTGACTTGTTACACGCTGGAAGTGAGAGACACCACAGTGTTTTTAGGGAAGGTGGAGAGGGTAGTTTTGGCTGCAGACAGGAGCTGCATCCCCAGGGATGGGCACTCTTGGATGCCATCTACTGGTACGTTACCTGCTCACTCAGCTCAGGTACCGGAGCTGGTCTCCTGGCACACACCTCTGCCAAAGTCCATGGGAAGGAGCTTTCCGAGTTACTAACACATACACACACGACCAGAGATGAAGTTATGTACAACTAATTGTGTTCACACGCACATTTGCAGATCACGGCCTGCACATGCTCCTCTTCAGACTAAGTCTACAAAACCAGACTCTCAGGCCTGCTCTGAACCCCGCAGATGTCCACCTGCAATGCCGACGCTCACAGCGGAAGGGTGAACTTCACTTGGGACGTGTCTCTAGGTCACTTGAGTGTTCGGAAATGGCTACGCTGCATACAGGTCTTGAGAAAAGGAAGATTCAAGAACAGTGCCAAGAACTACCATCCCTCAACAAACAATGCAGCAATAAAGGCTTTTTAAAATACCACAAGTAAATGCTGTATTTTTTATTTGATCTTTCCAACATACTTTAAGTAACAGTAGGGATGCACGTGGTCCCGTCTCTGCAGTAAATGCCCACCACCAGTGACAGCTCTACAATAAAGAGCAGGCACACTGAGTTACCACCATAAGATTGTTGTTGTTTTGGGAGATCTTTTCAACTCAAATTTTTGAAATGGGAGCGTTTCAAATTATATTGAGTCATCCTGGTGAAGCACAGTTTGTAGGCAGAGGCGCCGTCTTTCATTACACTGACCGACACAACCTAAAAAACTTTAGGGCGCAACAGGGATCTTGGTGAAGAGGCAGAAGAACCTTCCATGGACTAGAATAGTTCCAGGCTATTAATTTTCAGTGCATCTGTTGGAATACCATGAAATTATAGCTCTTCCAGTGTAGGCAGTAGTAAGTATTAGTTTGAAAGATGCCTGCTAAAGCATCGCTAATTGTAAGCTTGCAATATAACGAAGGTGGTACTTAGAAAGCTTAGACAACACTTCCTCCCTAATCTAGATCTGAAAATTCTCCGTTACTTTAATGAGCTAATTAATCATCTCTTATCCTGAGACTTCTGTTTTTCTTGTAAATCTTAGAAATGACAAATGTCGGATGAATCAGTCTCCTGCAAATTCATTGTTTGCACTAGCGTCTCAGAGGCCTCTAGCATCAAGGCACTGCTGCGAAGGAGGACGCGCTTCCAAAAGAGTTAAATAAAGCAGGGTCAATTATCACTGGCATGTTAACCAGAACTCTCTAGGGCAAGATAAATCAATAGTAAATACAATCGTACTAGGAAAGTGTGTGTCATTTTCAGTTCAGTGTACTGGAGGACACACATTGCTCTGTTAAATTAAGTAAGAATTGTAATATCATAGCAGGTAGTAGAAATAGCAGTAGGTGAAGTTTCCTCCATGAACCCAAGAAGTGATGCAACGGCAGCTACTATGGATATAATTGTATATTTTGCTAGAATCAAAAATAAAGGTTTTAATGTATTATTAAATTTCTTGCTTGGAGGCAGGCATTTGCACACCTACAATTATTTTAATTGCATGTTCCAGATTTTTTTGTCTTTCAGAATTTTATGACAGAAGCTGAAGCTAAAATGAATACTTCGCAACGTACTTTCCTGAATTTCAGTAGTAAGTTTTTCTCTTTGGGTAATGGAGTGGTTTGTTCAGTGTGTTATATTTTTAGTTTTATGGAAAGGTTTTGGAAAAAATTATGCTAAACAAAACACATGTGGCAACCAGTATGCAAACTACTATAAATTAAATAAGTCTGGACAGCAGAAAAGAACAAGTTTGGAAGCTAAGGACTATACTATGGTGCAGGAAGAGGTGATAGCGAATTCACACACTGCAGCCTCTGTGAAATTGTGCCTCTTAAGAAACAGGGGGGAAATGGGCTTTCTTTAGGAGGACATTTGTCATATTTGTAGGTGAACTGCACCTTAGGAAAGGTAAAATATTGTATTTCTGTTTGGGAGAATGACCTTGTGACCACCTGAGAAACTCCACAAAAGAACAAAAAAAACCATTGAGAACTGATGCTCTTGTGGATAAACTGCAAGTAGGGGCTTGGCTATGTGAGCTTGGTACCTCCTCATAGTAGGCTGCCCACAGGTTTGCAGCACGTTCCTACTCCGCAGTAACTTTTCACATGTATTTCCCGGTCAGCGGGACGTAGCTCACTGTCACAGCAGGATGGTCATGGGAAGGACAAAATCCTTCTGCACACCACACAGTGCTCTGTGTGACTACCATGGAGCACCTGACACACTACACGCATCCCACCTGAGCTCCTGGGAACGTCTGGTGGAGCCTTTTACTATGACTTGCCCTCAGTCGCTGATTCTGCCACTGAAATCTTCCACGATCTGGAGAAAAACAGGCTGTCCTCCCTCCCCAAGGCCTGTTGCTGGATCCCCCAGACTGACATTCTCCCAGATCTTACCAACAGATAGTATCTTTCATCTCCTCTACGTCTGTGAACCACAAGGATAACCAAGACCAGCGCAATTCCACTGATGTCGGTGGTATTTCTCCTGATTTATAGCAAACTAAGTGGAATAGGAATTGGGTCAGAGCTCTGGGGGGGTTACACACATTGCCATTTGCCACCCCTTCCCACTGGGGCAGGAGGCTGGATAGCAAGTGCTCGTATTCTCAGGGCAAGGGCACCTCCTCGAAGAAAAAATATTCATATATACCCAAAGCTTAATGCATTTGCAGCCAACTGAATCTGATAGAAAGCCTTTCCTAGGGAGTATTTAAGCTCATCAAGAACACTAATCAATGGCTGGTAGTTAAATGCATTCTTAACTTTTTATGCGCATTGTCCTTGTGCCATGTGCTGTTATGTCTTTATAAGAGGACCATTAGGGAAAATCACAAAGATTAATAAAAATATAAAGTGAATCGGGCGCAAAGCGTTCCACCAAACAGAGCAGGATTACAGACAAACGGCGCTTTGTGGTATTTTGAGCTGTAATATTTTAAGTGAGTTTTTGCTATGCTCTATTGTTTGTTTGGCCTTTTCCTTAGTTCTTCCTTTTACAGTTGTACTGAACTCATGTAAAATAGACTGGTCCCAGGGCAAGCCTAGAATTGGGAGGAGAGAAAACCTCATGTTCCCAAACTGTCATGTTTTTATTCTCCCTCCTGGAAAGAACATGAAACCAGGACTTAAAATAAAAGGCAGAAATTCTAAACAACCTCTTTGGCTGTTTTTATCCAAAGGCAGAGTTTACAGCTGAAAAATTCCATTGATCCATCGATATGTTTCTTGGAGAGGAGGCGGAAAGGAGACTGCATTTATTTCAGGAAGATTAGCTCGATTTAAAAACAAACTCTTGAGCTCCAGGCTGAGCTCCACACGCCGGCTCTGCCCATTACAGGATGGAAGAGCTCAGCAACAGGCGGCTGCGCGCCACAGCCGCCCTTCCAGCGGTGCGAGCAGCGAGCCCGGGAAGATGCAGCCTTTCAGGGCAGCCCGGGGCAAAGTACTGCATCTCCCCGTGCCTCAGTTTCTCACTGGAAAACGAGGAATGACGGCTTCATCTTCTACCTTTCATCTTTATCGAAAACGCTACGCCACCTTATATCCCTTGCCACGTATTGTACGCAGCACCTAATATAATGAGGCCAGAACTAGTTTGGAGCCTGTAAATATCAACGTAAATACGACACTAATAACTTATCGTAAGAGCCCAAGTGATAAGGACAGTCTGGGAACCTAGGAGTGACTTGTCATTTGGTCTGGGGTGGAGATTTAAGAATTAACTCTTTCAGCACTACAATAAACTTTATGGTTTTCATTTTCTCTATTTTTCACATCAATTCTTCTGCACCCTCTCTTTGTTTTAGCGAGGCCTTAGCTAGTCTGTTCTAGTTCTGCTGACCTGGGAACAGGCTTCAGCGGTCTTTAAGGCACCCAATATTAACATGAAAATCTGTAATCACATCTTCACAGCTGTTAGAGCCCACAGCGTCGCTGGGAGTTTGCATGGCTAAACCAGAATTTGCTGTATAATCCACGCGCTGTGCTGTTCACGCATGGTAATTATGTCTAACAAAATCCGTAACGAAGGAAGTAGCTACACATAGTCTACTTTTAAAACTTGAAGGGAAAGACTTATTTTTACTATCCAAAGAAACCAGCTTATAATAAAATCGTTTCGCGCTTTTTTGATGCCAGAGAACCACTAAACCATCAGTGGCTCCGTATTTCACAACGCGCTTTCTGAGCGTCCTTGCTATTTCAGACGGTCAACTAGTCATCTCTACCGGCCAGCAGATACAAAGTTCTGTGTTCCAGCTATTTAAAGAGCAAATCTTTTACTATGCTCATGCCGCAACGAACAGGCCCACATGCTGGGGAAAAGATGGTTTGGAGATGCCAGAGCAGAGAACGACCTCCATTTCTGGCTACGAGCATCCTGCCACTACTGCACATCCACTCCCCGGTAGCCTGTAGAACACAGAGGATCTTGTCCCCATGCAGGCAGAGAGGTATGACCATCTTTCCTATCTGACATAACATCTGAAATACTTCTCCATGGAAAATTCAGGCAAAACAAAACTGACACTGTTACATTTCCTCACCCCTTACCCTCGCCTTTTCAGTATTTCATGGGAGTTGTAATTTGGGTGCCTAATTTTGTTCTGTGGTCAGCATCTCTTACAACATATTACTTTGGAGGCATTGAAAGCTGTGAAAAACATATCCTGCCGTAGCAGAGGCAACCTGAGCACAGCCCCCAGCACACAGACGGCACTGGAGATGAGAAATAAGTGAAGCAGAGCTTCCACTAAGCACTGAGAGTAGGCTTATAAAATAAAAATATAATCGAGATGAAAAGTGAGGCTCTGGCCCAAAATTTGGCGCCCCAGCTTCAAAAAAACCCCCAAACAAACAAAGAGCCACAACACGCCCCCCCCCCCACCAACCCACCCCAAACCCAAATCAGATTCCAGCAGAAAAGTTTCCCAAATAGTATTTGTATCGCTACCAATCTAGTTTAATCTCAGAAAAAATAATGTAGATAGTAAAGCTTGGACTAGCTTTGCCACAAATAACCTATTACTAAATGTTGGCCTGACGCACAGAAAAACAGATGTTCATAGGAAATGCTTTATTTTTAGGCCCCGTAAGAACTAACTGATTTTGATACCTCACTTGCCTTTACTTCTCTGCTTGCAAGCCCTGCCTTGCTCCCCAAGTCCTTACTGCCCACCCAGCCACCAGGGTCTTTCGGAGGGGGTGCGGTAGGGGGCGAGGAAAAGAACCAGCCGTCAGCAAAGAAATGGAGCATTCAGCGGGTGACAGCCCGGTGCTCCTGCTTTTGAGGCCGCTCTTGGGACTCCGGCATTGCCCAACAGGAATATTTCTGCTTTGTTTAACACAGTGAAAAACCATCGGTCGACACTGTAATGTTAAGAGTGGTGGATGCAAGTACGACCGATAAACAAACATGTCTTTGTTTTAATAGTGGGGAGTGACTTATCGTAGTTAATTATAGGAATTTACAGCTATTTATGTGAACTCAAGAAAGCAGAAAACATTCATTTGTTGGTAGTGTAACTGCTGGGTGGAGGCAGCCCAGATGCATGGAGATGAATGCTAGACTGTATCTTGTTTGTCTTGTTATGCACGACTTTACTATGTAAATTTGAACTTCAGTGAGTAGCTACTTGGCATATTAGAATGTATAATTATAGACACACAAAAAACCCATGGAAAGTGACATTTAAACATTGTTTCTTTGTCCCATATCAGTTAAATATAGAAAAAAACATATTTACTTTAATCCGCAGTAGACACTTGGTCTCGCACCTGCTGCTCACACGCAAAATATGTCATTATCACTCAGCGTCCATCCTCGTACACAGAAAAAACAAAGTCACTTTGGTTCAGTTTTGTCTCATTTCAAGCCTCAGAGGAGCTGCACTTACGGAGGAATGTTAAGCAGAAAACAAAACCAAAATAGCGCAACATCAACTACAGTTCATTTGCAGAGAAAAAAAAAAAAAGNACACGCAAAATATGTCATTATCACTCAGCGTCCATCCTCGTACACAGAAAAAACAAAGTCACTTTGGTTCAGTTTTGTCTCATTTCAAGCCTCAGAGGAGCTGCACTTACGGAGGAATGTTAAGCAGAAAACAAAACCAAAATAGCGCAACATCAACTACAGTTCATTTGCAGAGAAAAAAAAAAAAAGATGCTGCTTTTGTCTGCATTCAATAATTATCCCAAAACAATTGCGATACGATGGCATGAAGGCCAGAAACATTTTTTTCCCCACTTTTCAGAGAGCGTGCTACTGATGGACGGTTTTCGTCATTAGCCGGCACACCGCTAGTGCAGAAAGAGCTCGGCCAACGGCACGGAGCTGGCAGGGCCAAAGACAACATGGGACACTGCACACTGCTGGTAGGCAACGCCGCTTACGTCCTACATATTTCTCCTGGACAGGAATTATTGTGAACAATTATTTGAAATATGCAAAGCACCCGTTTCTAATGAGCACCAGACCTTTTGCTAGGAAGGACCTAAAAGCATTCCTGGCTCTCTAAGGACAAGTTTCAACCAGCAATCATCTACATCTAAAACCCTTAGATACATAAATGATTCTCCAGTCCTGCAGCAGCTACCTGCATCATACTCATCAATGCCTTTATCTTTAGGAGACATCATGGAAGAAGATCTTTTTACAGAGGGAGGACCAAAGCAGAGAGACATGAAGGGAGGAGCAGACGGTCAGAAGCAGCACAAGCGCAGAGCTCCCCGCGCCAGCCCTGACCTCCCCTCATCCTGCGGGCAGCGCGGGGCCGTACGGCCGGGACAGCTCACGCTCGCAGACACGGGGCTGGCTGCCCTCGGCCTGGGCTGGTTTTGAATTTGGACTCTCAGCAGGGCTTGTTGGAAGAGGACTAGATGGCAAGGAGCAGTGGCTGGAGCCAGCTCCATCCCCACCACGGACATGGACGTGCCCCCTGTGACTTGCCCAGGATTATACCCAAGGAAGCTGTGCAAGGGAAAGAGCTGAACCAGAACTTGCAGGGAAGCACCGAATCAACTGTCTTCCCTTAAAAACGACACCTACATCGGACCAGATCTTGGAGATTTTCCTTTCTCTTAAGTAAGGCCAAGGATTAAAGGGGTGCAAGGACCCAGGACGTAGGATGTTGCAATCCGGATGTTGCAATCTAACATAATTTTGATTTAAACTTTCAAATTACTCTTCTCTCAAACTCAGGTTTGTCCCGACAAATAGCTAACGTATAAAATTAAACAACTGAGCAAGAACAAATTTTACACGTTAACCCACACGACACAGGACAAGTCTATAAACTCCTCAAACTATGCCGGATGCAGCCATCTCCGGGGTGGAACAAGCGAACTGTGTGACTGTCGCATAGCAACAGCATTGAGAAGCAAAAACCTGTGTTTAGGCAAAACTACAGCAGGGGATTTATTGAGTACTCCGTTAGTGCTGAGGAATCACACAAGGCAACCAATTTCCCATGGCTGCCTGTACCTTTCCCTCATTCTCTTTTTTTAAAGAACCAAAGACACGCAGCTAATTTTTTTCCCCGAAACAGTCCTTGCCTAATGAGATCCTGTCTTGTTTTCNCCCCTCCCAAAAAAGTTTCAACAAGTTGCAGAGAAAGAGAAGGGAACGAAGGGAGGAAAGAAGGAGGAATTATAAATATTCGTAGGGATTTTATAGTTAGACATATTACACAACACCAAAGACATATGCAAAGTAATAGCACGCATCACAGGGTGCTTACACCTCTGTGCTGTTTTTGATTTCTCCACGTGCTTCATTTTCCATCCATTAATTCCTTTCAAGCCATCTTGCGCACACCTCCTACTTTAACGAACCTTTACAAAACTGTACTGTTTCTCAGGTCACACTTCAATTTGCAAAGAAAAAAAAAAAAAGATGTCTGATCTTTTTAGATCTTTCCCTTTATAAAAGAACACTTATTCCAAAAGGTTTTCTACTCATCTGGTTAGGTTTTTGTTTTCTCTGTTTCTTTCCCGGGGCAAAAATTATAATTCAGCCTGGTACTACTGAGCTCCTCTTTAGCAAGTGCTAAACAACCAGAAATACAGTGGCTACTGGCTAAACTTCAAAAGCCTGGAGTGTAGTCCCAGCATGGAGGCTGCACATACACGTTAGGGAGAGCTGGATGCATTATACATTTGTCTGACTNTTGTCTGCATTCAATAATTATCCCAAAACAATTGCGATACGATGGCATGAAGGCCAGAAACATTTTTTTCCCCACTTTTCAGAGAGCGTGCTACTGATGGACGGTTTTCGTCATTAGCCGGCACACCGCTAGTGCAGAAAGAGCTCGGCCAACGGCACGGAGCTGGCAGGGCCAAAGACAACATGGGACACTGCACACTGCTGGTAGGCAACGCCGCTTACGTCCTACATATTTCTCCTGGACAGGAATTATTGTGAACAATTATTTGAAATATGCAAAGCACCCGTTTCTAATGAGCACCAGACCTTTTGCTAGGAAGGACCTAAAAGCATTCCTGGCTCTCTAAGGACAAGTTTCAACCAGCAATCATCTACATCTAAAACCCTTAGATACATAAATGATTCTCCAGTCCTGCAGCAGCTACCTGCATCATACTCATCAATGCCTTTATCTTTAGGAGACATCATGGAAGAAGATCTTTTTACAGAGGGAGGACCAAAGCAGAGAGACATGAAGGGAGGAGCAGACGGTCAGAAGCAGCACAAGCGCAGAGCTCCCCGCGCCAGCCCTGACCTCCCCTCATCCTGCGGGCAGCGCGGGGCCGTACGGCCGGGACAGCTCACGCTCGCAGACACGGGGCTGGCTGCCCTCGGCCTGGGCTGGTTTTGAATTTGGACTCTCAGCAGGGCTTGTTGGAAGAGGACTAGATGGCAAGGAGCAGTGGCTGGAGCCAGCTCCATCCCCACCACGGACATGGACGTGCCCCCTGTGACTTGCCCAGGATTATACCCAAGGAAGCTGTGCAAGGGAAAGAGCTGAACCAGAACTTGCAGGGAAGCACCGAATCAACTGTCTTCCCTTAAAAACGACACCTACATCGGACCAGATCTTGGAGATTTTCCTTTCTCTTAAGTAAGGCCAAGGATTAAAGGGGTGCAAGGACCCAGGACGTAGGATGTTGCAATCCGGATGTTGCAATCTAACATAATTTTGATTTAAACTTTCAAATTACTCTTCTCTCAAACTCAGGTTTGTCCCGACAAATAGCTAACGTATAAAATTAAACAACTGAGCAAGAACAAATTTTACACGTTAACCCACACGACACAGGACAAGTCTATAAACTCCTCAAACTATGCCGGATGCAGCCATCTCCGGGGTGGAACAAGCGAACTGTGTGACTGTCGCATAGCAACAGCATTGAGAAGCAAAAACCTGTGTTTAGGCAAAACTACAGCAGGGGATTTATTGAGTACTCCGTTAGTGCTGAGGAATCACACAAGGCAACCAATTTCCCATGGCTGCCTGTACCTTTCCCTCATTCTCTTTTTTTAAAGAACCAAAGACACGCAGCTAATTTTTTTCCCCGAAACAGTCCTTGCCTAATGAGATCCTGTCTTGTTTTCTTGTTAAAAACCTTTCAGCCATTTATATATCACACCTCAAACCTGCACGCAGTGCATTTCAGAAAGAAAAGTTAGCAGCATCTTCTGGGCTACGCTCCCACATTTTTGATCCACTATTTGTTCTGGAGCTGTAATGATTATTTGTAGTTAAGAGATCAATGGAAGTTCTAAACGTATTCCTGTGACATCCGGTGTACGGCTTGCATTCAGTCACAAATGAAAACAACCACACCACGCGTGGGTGTCTGAACAGGTAGCGCAAACACCCAAAGCATAACAGGCCTGAGGAGATACCACAAGGAATACCAATTCAGACTTAAAATGGCATATGGCATCATTACACTCCGCGTAACAAAAATAAGGCAGCAGAATGGAAAGGTTGCAAAACTGCTTGTAAACAACACTGCCAGGTGGGATGTTGATGCAGCCTCCTGAAATGGCAAGTGAAGCAAACTGTGTAACCAACAATTAATGTGTCTAAAATCAGCCCCAACCCACCCTCCCCC